>JAVTVY010011547.1:0-52884 GCA_036873755.1 Hanleya hanleyi
AAGACAATCATAGTATACATAAACATATGCTTGTTTCCTGCAAGAGAGAAGCGGTCAACAGTTTTCAATGATGCCGGCAAGACATCATGATGTTCCAAAAATATCAAATCCGTATCGCTGATCAGTATTCTTAATCCATAATATTCGTTATAGAGTCGTCATCTAAAAAAAGACGTATCTCAGTCACGCTTTGATTGTGACTGTTCATATGAGTACCATGAGGATCTTGAAGTACATGGGTTCATACGGCCCCTAGCCCCGGGTTAAGCGGAATTAGACACAAGTTACGAAACGTAGCGCCATAGATCTTGCACGCTACGTTCGTACTTTGCTATCAGCATGTATCGCCAAATTTGAGAAACTTTGAGTGGAGGCGCTTGGTGGAATAGCCCTGTTTTATAAGTTTCTGCAACAATGTTTTGTGACGTTGATTAAACACGACAGCGTGGCGTGTCTAAGATAGTTGTGGGGTATTCTATAATACTGTAATGAGACATGTTTTTGCCCGTAGCACTTTCAGGCAACTTGCATGGTCTAACTTCAGTATAAAATAAGGCTTTTAGGTCTATACCAGTAGGTTGATAATTTCGACACTGTTTTGCTGAGCTAATCCCGCGGCACTGGGACTAAAGTCGCAATATTTATGTGTCGATCTTGTTGATCGTGAAGCGGTATATGACGATAGATAGGGATTCCCTCCACCCCCAGAAATATGCAACTGCACTAAATACAGAGCGAAATAAGCCAAACTCCCAATCCCATAATACAACGACGCAGATGGCCGTGCAGCGATATACGGGTGAGAACGAGCACCGTGATTACAGCCAGGTGGAGCAAGTCAAGGGACAAGGCGGGCGAGCTGCTTTCCTCGAGAAACGTTGGTAAATCGTGTATTCTGGGGGCCCAGCAAAAAGGTCGCAGACAGCTACACGGACGGCGTCCAGCTGGAAAGAGACAAGTACAGATCACCGATCTTACAGGACAGAAAGATACAGCACACAGAGCACACAAGAAAGATACAGAACACAGAGCACACAAGAAAGAAACACAGATCACAGATTATCAACAATACAAGAAAATCAAGACACACAGATTACAAACAGTACAGCAAAAGTCCAGATTACAGATGACAGTACAGTAGTATACAAGGCACAGATTACAGCCCATACAGAAAAGACAAGCCAAGATACAAGGTACAGCACAGACAGACTTCTCCTCTCGAGAAATGCCGATAGATGGTGGAATTGGAGAAATCTGCGACCGGGTCGCAGAGGGTCGCAGAAGCTTGCGACCAGGTCGCAGGGGGTCGCCAACGACAGTTGACATACACTGTAATGATGTTTCATTGGTACCAGATGAAATGGTAATACCATATATACCCAAGTAATTGTCCTGACAGTCATGGAGAGTGAGTGATGCGTGGTTCTCACCTGAGAGATCGTCGTGAAGTTGTGTAGTCACAGGCGTGTCTATAGACGGGTCGCAGCAGCTGTACGGGTTGAGACGCCGGGCTATACTTACCTGTGCAGGAAGCAGACTGGTGAGCTGACCAGCTAGGGTCAGGCTTCGACGACTGGGGGTGAAGAACACGCCGGGTTGCCACGTCTCTGGAGAGAGCGTCCCCGCCATGACGTTCCAACGCCTGGGGGTCGTCTCTGGAGAGAGCGTTACCGCGTAACGTTCCAACGGGCCGTGACGTTTCCACGACTTGGTGCCATATCTGGAGAGAGCGTCACTACCGTGACGTTCCAACACCTGAGGGTATATATATATTGGGGGAGAACATTACCGCCGTAACGTTCCAACGGGCCTTGACGTCTCAACGACTGGGTGTCGTATCTGGAGAGAGCGTTATATCCTTAACGTTCCAACAACGGGGTGCCATCCCTGGAGAGAGCGTTGCATCTGTAACGTTCCAACGACGGAGGAAGAGAAGGGCCAGGAGCCAGGCCGCCCTTATCGCGCATAGACATAAAGCACTATATTAACTATAATGCTATATGCATACACTCCCATATATATATTATTGACATAACACCAAGCTTAAACTGCACACATTCTCTTCTATTATCCACATATACACCAGGGATATGTATCCGTTAACCTTATATGCACACACCAAGTGTATGTATCCGTTAACCTTATATGCACACACCAAGGGTACGTATCCGTTAACATTATATGCACACACCCTCTCACATCACGTGTATATATACATCAAGTTTCTTTGCATACACTCTCCTAGTTTCTGTACATGTATGTAAATATCATAACGTTACATCCCCTTATACAGTCTGTCTAAGCCACGTGGTTCTACACTATCAATTGTAACCGCGTATACTATTTGTGCAGAATATACCATAATAGACATTTACATTAGCGTCAGTCATCCTTCTAGGGTTGTGATCATCTCTTCGAGCCCCGGATCTCTACTAGTGAAGGGGTTAACGACGGTGAGTGGGCAATCCCGGTTATTGATTCGTTTTCTCGAAAACACCACGACTGGTCCTGCTCGTACACGTTACACTATGAATCTTCGCTAGCAATACACTATCTAAATAAACTCTGGTAATTCGATGGTCGGCCTACTTTAAATTTCATTTATTTCATATTAACTCTCTTAGTTAACACTCTGAAACATGTTTTGGGAGAAAAGTGAGGTCTGCCTCAATATAGACTTGACAAACCTTGTTGTTGTTGTTGTTGTTGTTGTTAGTATTCTTTGTCTTTAAATCCACCGATGGGTATTAGTTCCTGGTTCTGTTTAAAAACAATCATGAGGCACTATATCACCAAATGCTGTTTTTCTCCCTTAAACTGGAGACATTAGGCAATTGGCGGTGTTTGATCCCTCAATACGTTCTATAATAACACCTTGATCGAAAATTAGAGTGGAACAGTCTGCACAAATTTGCTAGTACTCGCCGCAACGAATGTAAATACCGCGCGCTAAACAGTTACCAAAACGAAAATTAAACCCTGTAACTGAAGTGGACACGGAAGCCAAAGATATTAATTGTACTGGAGCTCATCTTTCATCATCGATTCAGAAATCGTTTACAGCGAAAAAGGATGCGAGTTTTCATGGCAGTAACTTCGTCGAACGGTAGACCCATTATGTGTAACGGTTAGAACCATAGTGAATACGAAAGGCGAAAGCTGTTGTGCTCGTGACGATGACATGTTCGCTTACATTTCGTTAAACCGTTTTAATTCCTGTTACACCAGCACGACTACGGAGCAAGTAGTCTAAAGTCTAAATACGGAGTAAATTTGCAAATCGAAATTTCTACTGTCGCTTATCCAGTCAGATTGGTGATCGAGAGACACAGAGCGCATTGAAGAGAAAAGCACTTTGATCTTGGCGTGGGTGATGCCAGCTGTCATAACAGCGTCCAAGTTACTCAGCTACACTGATCGCTGTCGGCATTCAGATGTTGGACAACAGGCGGCTGTTTACACCCTCAGTATACCGGTGCAAACGGACGCAGATCTCGAAAGAAAAGCAAATTCAGAAAGAAAATAAATAACCTCTCCTTTTTCATTCAGTTATGCCAGAAGCCTTTCCGACTATGACCCCTTCATCATTCTGCTGTTTGGAAAGTCCTATCTGACTGATTTGAAATTCATCAAGCGGACAAATCAAAAGTTGTTTTGAAAACTAAATCACATTACGTGTTCCACTCTCGAATACTCGACTGCTGCTGACAGAGTCTGTAGACCCTGTGATGCGATTGACATCATCGCTCCAAGGAACTTTTTCCGTCCACGGTTAACATAATTAAAAAGTGCAACTGTGGTACTCACAGAAAGGCACAATTTCACTTGGAGAAATATGTCAAAATCAACATCACCAATGACTACAGAATTTGATTTCAACAGATTCCCCATTGACAAAACTCTTTATAATGCATACAATAAATGCAGACATTCCGAACAATAAACTTTTCGTAATACTTAACGGTGGAGTTGTCTTCAATAATGTCAGTGGTGTTACACAGGAATGATCAGTATATTGGGCACTAAGAGAACAGAAATAGGAAGATATACACATGCTAGGCAATAGATTGCATGTAACTATGACTAATAATGAAAAAATATTGAAGTTAGGAAAACAAGTTTCTTTTTATTTTCCTAATTATGCTACTTAGCTCACCAAAATCAGCCAATTGGACCTCATGTACACTGTTATAAATTACCGTTATTTCACAGTAAATGTATGTTGGAGTTTACAGTACATTTAATCGTTAACACATTAATCTGTAAATTGAACTGTGATAGTTCAGTTGACATCAACTGTAATGGGTAAACTGCTCACACACGTAACATAAAATTCTTGTTTTCTCTGAAAGGAGGTTGATATCTTTGCACACGAAACGCTCAGTTCCAGGAAACATCCGACACCTGCGTTGTACGATACATCATTCAGAGCATTATCAGAACACGCGCTGGGATGGACGCAACGGCTAACTTTAATTTTCGGTCTATAGTACGGTTTGGTTTTGGTTTTATCCATCTCCACATTTCAAGCTAAATACTACACTAACGTTTCGTCATTTAGTGTTCGACTTGCATATGCGAAGATGGGTTTTACCTGACTTGGAGTTGTATCCTACTATTCGTGTAATAATTGCACAGATTCGTTCGTGATTATTTACGAAGCTTGTGGTGATCGCATTTGAAAACACGACGAGCAATGGTCATTTCGGCCTTCCAGTTGCCGCGGAACCGATAATTGTAGACAATGGTGCCAGGTAATTGTATTGTTTAAGGAATGTTAAAACAACGGTTATTGTAAATTACAGGGCTACCCAATTTTTACAGTTGAATGCCTGTCATTAAACGGTAATGATAAAATACGGTACAACATTTTACAGTTCAAAGCCTGTTAAAAAACGGTAATTGTAAAATACGGTGCAACTTAATTTTACAGTTGAATGTACTGGCACCTTTTCTGCCAGTACATTTTACTGTGAATTTACGGTGTCATTTATAACAGTGTATCAACTATTCATGTAGATTCTGTATAATAAAACCTATTTATTCTTGATGCTGACTTTAAACTAATCGAGTTTGTTTCTTTTTCAAAATATGGGACAACTTAAACAAGTGTTTCTGAATTTCAAGACCATTCTTGCATCCGTAACACCACTGACAATCCGGTAACACCACTGACCTCGTGTAACACGTACCACTGATTAATGTGTTCATAGACGCAAAAATGCAGTTGCAAGTGAAGAATATTTAGGGACAAAACAGGTATATGGAAAGCCTTCTGATAAAACTGTTTCTTCTTCTTCAAATAGTTATCTAACTGAAATGTAACACCAGTGACAACCCGGTAACACCAGTGACCTCGAGTAACACCATTGACCTCGTGTAACAACAGTGACCAATTTGTTCATAGAGGCAAAAATGTAGCCGTGAGTGAAAGCAATCTAGGGGCAAAACACGTATATGACAAGACTCCTTAACTTAGTATTATTTGGAAGAAAGGTAAATTCAAGTTGTACTGAAATTTGGAGCAAAATCATCATAATTGTCAATGGTGTTACCCTAAAAATAGTAACACCACTGACAGGTAACACCACTGACATTTTGGAAGGAATTAATTGTTGCTCCCTCGTATATTGTCGTGACGGTCCAAGAACAATGATTTTGTAATTCATGCACACATTTCTTTGTTACCAGTTAATATTTTTACTCGGGAGCCACTACATGTTGATCCTGACACGTAACACCATTGACCGGTAATAAACGTACGCTGAAAACTTGGAGCTAGAAATGACTGAAATACTGAAAAGAGTTTCATAAAACACTTCTGATGGAATCTCAAGTTTACCCGCGCTTGGAAAAGAAGCCGCCTGGTGGCAAATCTTTGTTTCTAATTTAAGCGTTCGCTTTTTGGCTCCGATTTCAGTTACAGTAACACCAATGACCCGAAAACCAGTTACAGACCTTTGCCCATGCCATTTTCACAAGATAATCTGCCATTGTAAAAAATATATTCATATATTGAAAGAACAGATGCGGCTGGTTGCCAAAAAGGTAGAATAATATAGAACAAAAGAATTTTTGGTAACTTTATCGTGGTATCAAGTAGGTCACTACAGCCAGTTACAGGTCTATTTTACCCAAAATTGAGGGTTCTGGTGAAAATTTACCTAAAAAAATCAATCGGGAGAGTGCTTGCAATGAGTTATTCGTACTCTACTAAATGAATACTACGAACAATCTGAATTTTTTCAGCCGTAAGACTGGTTAGAAGAAAATTTGGGTCGAGTGACACGAATTGCGCCTTTCCGTGAGAACCAGTGGGTACTCGTGTAGCTGTTCGTCATGTTCAAGATAAAAAAGTCTCGCATTTAATGTACATATGTTTGTCAACATTTTTACTGTTGTAATTTAGATTTGGTTTTGTAATAATGTTTTGGATTGTCACGAAAGTTTCAAGATTGAAACTTTGTTCTTTTAAGAGGGGGAGTGTCATGGTATCACAGTTATATACTGTAGATCGTTATAGAATCGTGAACTAATTGACCTCCTGTTCTGTGGTAAACATGTTTACGTTCTGTTTATCTCGAATTTTCTAGTAATCATGACCGATTTAGTGTTAGTCATCAATCTGGAATATTCTCGTATTTCTGACCGATTTATCCTGAGTGATTTGTGTGTCACCTGTTTTGTGTTTTCTCGAAGATTCGATTTTACATATGGCTGTTTTTGGAAAACCCCGTATGATACGATTAGATATACCACAGCGCCATCTATACGTTCATCAAAAGACCCAGTATGATAGTATAGGATATACTGCAGCGCCCTCTGCACATATAGATGGTCATGCAATGGTTGTTTACTTTGGAAGTTTCTGGAATATAAAAACATTTGTTTATCTGGGTTGATTAATGTGGAAATTTCTAGTTCTTGTAATTATATCTGGGTTAATCTTGTGTCATACCGGTGAACCTTGTTGACCTGATAGAAACATCTCGAATCCCGATACAGTATATATAATGCGTCTCGCTCAGTTGTAGGGAAGGAATTGAACACTGGCTTTGATATACGTTCGGTGTACTGTGAGATACTTGAACGACTTTTGGGTGCATAACTGGATACGAACTTTATCGGAGAATATTGGCAGAGATTACTGACAACTTGGATTATATTTCCTGTTGGCTGTGTTTAACCACTGTAATTGAACTAACGAAATCTGGACACTGGCTGAGCAATATTGACTGAGGAAATACCGGGACGCTAATCCAGCACGTCACAAACTGTACATCGATACGAACTTTGAGATACACCGGTATAACAGTAAGAATTAGGATTTTATTTAAGATTAATTTGGTGTATTAACCTATCTTAATTTGTATATGATTTTAGTATTGTAAATAGATATTTTACTGTTTATACTCGACTTCACAAATCTTTCTGTTGCGTTTTTCTATTACCGTAGACGTAACAATATAAATGCTGATCTGCTGAGAGCAGTTCACATAAAATATAGGTCTAGCATCAATTTGTGAATATATACCAAGTGAGTTAAGAAAACAGGTCATCTGCTTGGTTTTTGTTTGGTCACAAATAGGCGGTACAAGGCCTACTAGTCAATCTTCATTATCAGAGTCATACCTTGCAATCAAAGACGACAATAAAATGAATCTTTATTATGTAATAAATAAAACGTCAGAAAACAGACCAGAAAGTTCCACTTTTCATACCAGGCGTGGGGTCTTAGATACTGATGCATGCCTTCAGAGCCATTTCCCAACCCCAATATCAAGATCTTTTAAAATGAAGAAAAAAATGCGTGAATTTCTATTTGTTTAATAACGGGAGAGGAAGCGCTTTGGTCTTTTTTGTGAAAGAGCCGAAACTGGGTCCCAAATCATCACTAGATGAAACCATCACCAGATGGTTGGCTATTCAAATCACTTTTCGTCCGTGGTCCGTCGTCTGTCGTCCGGCGTCCGTCCGTCCGTGAACAATAATTGTTATCGCGATTTCTCAGGAACTACAGCGTGGATGTTTCTCAAATTTGGTACACAAGTTCCTCTTGGAGTCTAGTTGTGCAAGATAGCTTTTCTGGTCCAATTCGAAAATCCAATATAGCCACCAGGCAGTCATCTTGGATTTTCCCATGAAACCTTGTTATCGCGATTTCTCGGGAACTACTGCATGGATTTTTCTCAAATTCGGTACACGGGTTCCCCTTTGGGTCTAGTTGTGCAAGATACCTTTTCTGTTCCGATTCGAAAATCCAATATAGCCACCAGACAGCCATCTTGGATTTTCCCATGAAACTTTGTTATCGCGATTTCTCGGGAACTGCTGCATGGATCTTTCTCAAATTTGGTACACTGGTTCCCCTGGGGGTCTAGTTGTGCAAGATAACTTTTCTGTTCCGATTTGAAAGTCTTCAAGCCACAAGGCGGCCATCTTGCATTTCCCCATGAAACCTTATCGCGATTTCTCAGGAACTACTGCATGGATCTTTCTCAAATTTGGTTCACAGGTTCCCCTTGGAATCTAGTTGGATTTCCCCATGAAAACTTATTATCGTGATTTCTCGCGAAGTACGGTATGGATCTTTCTCAAATTTGGCACACAAGTTCCCCTTGGGGTCTAGTTGTGAACATACCTTTTTCGGTCCGATTCGAAAATCCAATATGGCCACAAATTGGCCATCTTGGATTTCTCCATGAAATCTTGTTATCACGATTTCTCAGAAACTGCTGCATGGATCTTTCTCAAATTTGGTACACAGGTTCCTCTTCGGGCCCAGTTGTGCAAGATACCTTTTTTGAGCCGACTTGAAAATCCAATATTGCCACCAGGCAGCCATCTTGGATTTCCTCATGAAACATTGTTATTGCTATTTCTCGGGAACTACTGCATGGATCTTTGTCAAATTCGATACACTGGTTCCCCTTGGGGTCTGGTTGTGCAAGATACCTTTTCTGGTCCGGTTCGAAAATCCAATATAGTCACCAGGCAGCCATTTTTTATTTCCCCATGAAACCTTATCGCGATTTCTCAGGAACTACTGCATGGATCTTTCTGAAATTTGGTTGACAGGTTCCCCTTGGAATCTAGTTGTGCAAGATACCTTTTCTGGTCCAATTCGAAAATCCAATATGGCCACAAGGCGGTCAACTTGGATTTCCGCATGAAAACTTATTATCGTGATTTCTCGGGAAGTACAACATGGATCTTTCTCAAATTTGGTACACAAGTTCTCCTTCGGGTCTAGTTGTGAACATACCTTTTTCGGTCCGATTCGAAAATCCAATATGGCCATAAGTTGGCCATCTTGGATTTCCCCATGAAACCTTGTTATCACGATTTCTCAGAAACTACTGCATGGATCTTTCTCAAATTTGGTACACAGGTTCCCCTTGGGGTTTAGTTGTGCAAGATACCTTTTCTGGGCCGACTCGAAAATCCAATACTGCCACCAGGCAGCCATGTTGGAATTCCCATATTTGATTTCGCCATGAAACTTTATCGCTATTTATTAGGAACTTTTACTACTGCATGGATCTCTCTCAAATTTGGTGCACAGGTTCCCCTTGGGGTCTAGTTGTGCAAGATGCCTTTTCTGGTCAGAATCGAAAATCCAACATGGCCAGCAGGCAGCCATCTTGGATTTCCCCATGAAACTTTATTATCTTGATTTCTCGGGAAGTACAGCATTGATCTTTCTCAAAGGACATCGCACACTATTGCGGCATTTTGGTCCCCTTTTCAACTTTTACCAGTCCGACCATTACAAATCACGTGACTTCAGTGAGATTGGGTGGACTGCCAAATATCTTACAGGCGCTACCGCATGAGTAAGGCCACCCTGTTCTCAGTCAGCGTTTCACATTAATCTGGTGATAAAAATTGAAACTTAATTATTCTAAAAAAAGTTGGTTCGTCGATGGCAGATCGTTACATGTTGATAGCGTTAATATTTGCACCAGCTATGTATATATTATATCACTATATGTACATGTACCACGAATATCAATGAAAACATAATATCATTCGACAATAATGCGACATCTTCGATCTTCCGCTTCCTACTTCTACCAACTTGATTCCTCATCCTGTCTAGTAATGTCGAGATTTCATTAGCATTCATGTTGCCCATCTTGTTTTCCATCGAGACGTTTCGAGCAAGATCTACAACCGTAGGGAACCAACACACCTTGCGCAAAAAAAAAACAACAAAAAATCCAATCGAGCCGAGCCTGGTATCACCACAAATCTACCCCTACTGCACTTGCAAAGAGTACACCGTCGCCGACTTTTGGCGCAAGATACTGTTGGCAATGTTATTACTTTGGAGACTTGGCACCGCCTACTGTACCTTCAGCTAATAGGGCTTCGTGTGTCCAGATCTCTTCCATTTGCAAATCAAACCATCTTGCGAATGCGGTATATTACCCCAGTCTGACTGATCAACATATATTTTGCGCACTTGACCTTTTTTCTTTGTTTGTCATAGCATGCACACAGCGACTATACCATTGTCGATTTCACCTTCATACAGCCTGATTCAGAATCGTATATGTTTCAAGCGTCATGATACAGAGCTTAATGTGAACAATTCAGATATAAGTTAGATTTATAAGCTCATACTCGAGTACAATATTCCACAGAGTTTATTTGCAGGTAAATTGGTTCTTTTCGTGCTGAGCTACTTTAATAACTGCACAGTAAATGCACAGGAAAATAATATCTTCAATATCCATATTATTTTTCTAATGGTGGCTACTATATTTATGTAAACAAATAACTGTTCTTTCTCGTGTTCTGAATGTGCACCGAAGTGAAAGACGGGAGTGACAATAAATTATGACGAGAAAAAATGCGTTAGCCCTTTATGGGATCCGAACCCGATCGAGACATGCAAGAAGTTCAAAAGTAGCGCGCTCTTATCCATTACACTACCGCGTAATGTGACAGGCGTGCCATCCTGAATTATCCCATTTAATGTTCAGCACTGCACGTGAAAGAATACATCTAATAAAGTTTTACATATGAAGCCAGTAGAAAACCAAAGTCATCTTTTGGCAACTACTAGGTATTGACTCAACAAATATTCTTTTGTGAAGTTTGTTTTGGTTCTCGACTGGCTTCATATGCTTATAGACAAAATAAGGTAGTTATTTTACCCCAAAACAGATGATTTTGCACGAATAGACTTCTTCAACTTCTTCAATGGGTTGTTATTCAAGAACGCCAAGACATAGTGCCTGACAATTACTCTAAACATACAACAGGATAATATTCTTTGAGCTAACGGAATAATTTCTTTCCTACGCGATTTTTCATTTTGGCACTCCAAACCGCACCTCATGGGGGCCAAATTCCCATCATAACGCGCCAGGTCCTTTGGTACACAGGTTTCTCTTGGGGTCACGGTTGGGCAAGATACCTTTTTCAGTCCGATTCGAAAATCCAATATGGCCACCAGCCCGGCATCTTAGATTTTCCCATGAAAATTTGTTATCACGATTTCTCAGGAGCTACTGCATGGATCTTTCTCAAATTTGGTACACAGGTTCCCCTTGGGGTCTAGTTGTGCAAAATACCCTTTTCGGTGCGATTCGAAAGTCCAGTATATCCACCAGGTGGCCATCTTGAATTTTCCCATGAAACTTTGTTATCGTGATTTCTCAGAAAGGGGTACGTGGATCTTTTTCAAGTTAGATACACGGGTCCCACATGGGGCCTAGTTTGCAAGATACCTTTTTTGGTCTGGCTCGAAAATCCAAGTTACCCTGAGTTCATATCAAATTGATACTCTCGAGTTGTGACGCTGAATCACAAGATTCGGCGGATCAAACAGTGGGGCATATTCTATATATTTACTATGGAGAATATCCATACCTTTACCTTCTATATCAAGGAGTTCAAATGATTCCGAATTAAAATGTATTTCTTCAAATTTTAAATCAGTTTACTTTACTGCGTGCCGTTGCAAGTGAACTACCCTACTGTTTCGTCTGCTGACAGGCCGGCTACTCGAAGGGATGTCACTCTTGTGACACAACGTCACAACGCGACAACTGTAGACTACAGCGTGTTTCGATCCAAGGGAGATAATCAGGATTCAGACACTTTCAAGTTACAACATTACTGCACAGTATTAAGTTTTCGAGCATGGTATCTTGAAAGAGATATCTCAAACTAGCCCAGTAAACAGAACAGAATTAGCATTCATTCTAATTATAAAATCTTAAGTATGTTTCATAAATCATGCCAAAGTGTCAAAGAGATTTGTCTTCGCTTCCAGTACCCAATGATGACACGTGCAAAAAAATACTACAAAATGAAGATGAAGGATCCTCCGGACATTCAATTTCAGACTAACTTTGCTCATTTCACTTGTACTTTAACAACCGACATCAAGTACAGTTTCTAGAAATCTTGAAACTCATGAACTCAGTAAGATCATATCTTGGTGTTTTCCAGTGTTTTCGATCTTTTTCGCTCAAATTCGAAATTTTGCTAACAAAATTAGAAATCAATCGTTTGTTAGTAACAATGGACAAAAATATCCTCTTCTCATTAGCTTACAATTATCGGACAATGGTGGGCGCCAAGATCCTTCAGGATCTCTCGTATAGTCTAGAACCATTTCAGGGAGATTTTCACAAAAGGATTACAAGCGTCAGGTCCGTCATTCATAATTCAGCCATCGTCCATTAAATAATATTCTCGTCGATAATCCAAATACCTATTCCATATAACAATATTAGCACCAAAGACAATCATATTATACATAAACATAGCCTAGTTTCTTGCGAGAGAGAAACGGTCAACAATTTTCAATAATGCCGGTAAGACGTCAGGATGTTCCAATAATATCAAATCCGCATCGCTGATCAGTATTCTTATCCAGTACTTCACTCAATAATTGCTCATTTTGCTGTTAAAGGAAATACGCCTTTTTATCAAAATTTTGAAAATTATGTCACTGAATTTGGATAGGGAAAGGCCGTTCTTTCCATTAATTGCGAAGAAAACTCTCCCTGGACATTTCTGAAAATTTTCTTCTGAGTACATTTTCTGACATCTTCGTTTAATAAACCCAACATGAGACATGATATGCAAACAAAAGAAATATTTTTGGTTTTATTTTCAGTATAATTATATAATGTTTATATGTACATGCGCAAAACTCCTTTGTGTGTGGTGGCAATAAAGCTTTTTTTCAATCCAAAACCTGCAAAAACATATTTTGCTTGAAGAATATGTACTGAAATTTCAGCCTGAAAACAATTACGATAGTCAGTTGCATAAAAATGAGTTTATATTCCAACAAAAAAAGGTTCCATGGCCTACTTTGCTATTTTTGAGGCATTTATAAGGAGAATTTTCACTTGTAACGAAAATATGTCACCTCAAATCAAAACTATATTTTCGCAAAGAAATTAGAAAGATTGCTTATTTGAAAGTATCAAGCTTGATATTTGGTTGGGATGTCATATTCTGATGACAAGAGATTATCTTCCTTATAAATGGTTGAAAAATACAGCATTAGGCCAGGGAGCATATTTTCATGAACCACAAATTCAGTTATATTCAGCAACCCTTACGACCCATTCGGACTAATAGTGGGTCATCTCAACCCCAAAAACGTTCGTTCCCATGAAGTTTTACCAGTGCGCATGTGCGTCATAGCCCATTTTTCCACGACCCAGCAGTCCAGTTTGAGGCTACTCCATGAGTGCTTCACTCTGACACCCCATGCGAACCAAAAGTATTCTATCTCGACGCTACCCTTTTTCCAAAATTCCATGTCTACCCAAGCGCACCATATGCTCTACTTCCACACCCCACCAGTCCTGTCTGACGCACCTCTACAAGTGCTTCACCGCGACGCCTCATACGACTCTTTCGAGGCACGGATGGTCCCTCGATCACTCAAACACATCCCCGTCCACCCACAAAATGCCCTATTACTCATACTGATGAGGTCACCAATGACGTCACTGATGAAATGAACATCCCCGAAGTCGTGGTCTACACCACAAGAGTTTCAATATCAGGCCCAACATGCAATAGTTGGATGCAATATAGCCCCTCAGTCACTCAAATACGCCCTTGTGATCCTCCAAAATGTCCACTGGTCGATATCATAACATGTGCATAATCTTGTTGCATGTTCTCTTTAGGTCCACATGCTGATGGAGAAAGTCTGCTCTGTAAAAACACGTACCTAATATTATGGTGTTTGACATAGAACTTTGGACTTTACATCTGTTTTTGGCATTTTTGTATGTATTTCAGCAAGCATTTTTTATATATGATCTTACACTCCTTGAACCAGAATAACATTTTGCTGTAATGTCACGACATTTTCGAAAACATTTATTACTCGTACAAGGTGTCCCATTCCAATATATTAAACAATCCATAATAAAATGAATTTCTGTGGCTTTTCGCTATTATGCATTGTGTTCCTGTAGGCGTACAGCTACATGAACGACGCGAGCATGTTTATGGTTTTCACAAGTATGTGTCTTATTATGGTTACCTTTCTGTGAACAGCTGTATGGATCGAGTCAAAATTTGTATGGTTTTTCATCAGTGTGGATGCTTTGCATCAGTATGTTTCCTTTCATGTCGCCCAAGGTGTCCTTTCAATGAACAGCTATCAGTGTGGTTGCTTTCATGTTTCTTTAGGCTACATTTGTGTGAACAACTATATGGACAGAGTGAGCATTTATATGGCTTCTCACCAGTATGTGTCCTTTCATGATACTTCAGGTTCCCTTTCTGTGAACAGCTATATGAACAAAGTGAGCATTTATATGGCTTTGCACCAGTATGTGTCCTTTCATGTCGCCTGAGGTTTCCTTTCACTGAACAGCTATATGGACAGACGGAGCATTTGTATGGCTTCTCACCAGTATGTGTGCTTTCGTGTATCTTTAGGCTCCCTTTCTGTGAACAGCTATATGGACAGAATGAGCATTTATATGGCTTTGTACCAGTATGTGTCCTTTGATGTCGCCTGAAGTTTCCTTTCACTGAACAGGTATATGGACAGAGGGAGCATTTGTATGGCTTCTCACCAGTATGTGTCCTTTCATGATTCTTCAGGTTCTCTTTCTGTAAACAGCTACATGTATATGGACAGATTGAGCATTTACATGGCTTCTCATCGGTATGTGTCCTTTGATGTTGCCTGAGGTTTCCTTTCACTGAGCAGGTATACGGACAGAGGGAGCATTTGTATGGCTTAGTACCAGTATGTATTCTTTCATGAACCTTCAGGTTACATTTCTGTGAACAGCTATATGGACAGAGTGAGCATTTATATGGCTTCTCACCAGTATGTATCATTTGATGTCGCCTGAGTTTTCCTTTCACTGAACAGGTATATGGACAGAGGGCGCATTTGTATGGCTTTGCACCAGTATGTATCCTTTCATGATCCTTCAGGTTCTCTTTCTTTGAACAGCTATATGGACAGACTGAACATTTGTATGGCTTTTCACCACTTTGTGTCATTTCATGTTTATTTAGGTGCCCCTTCGGTAAGCAGCAATATGGACATTGTGAACGTTTATATGGTTTTTCACGAGTAGGTGTTCTTTCACGATCCTGTAAGTTTACTTCACTCGAACAACCTTGTGGACAAAGTGAAAATTTGGCTGGCTTTTCACAAGTGTTAACTCTTTCAGACGTCGTTCTTCCTTTATTGTCCGTTTCTGGGTCCCAAAATCTCAAAGATTCGTTGGACAGTTTTGTCGTCTCTGCTGTCTTGCATTCCACCATGTACATGGCCACAGGAAAAGGTCTGTCAGCGAAAAAAATCATCGACACATGTCTGCTCGTCATCAGAACACTTCTTGACAAAGGACTAAATCAAATAAAAAAACATCATCAGCCTTATTTTAATATCAACACTTCAGTTCCACTTCATTATGGCCAATTATTAAATATATCTTCGAAAATCTGTTTGCATAATCACATATATTAAAACCAGATCTGAAAACAAGCCGAGTAGCTAACAGGTCCTCCACCAAGAGTCTGTTTGAGAGCATGCTGCTTTTACGCTTCAAATATCTTCTTAAATATAACTTGGAAAGTGGATATGTGTATGTGGAAAGGGTCATTTTTCTGGAATTGTTGAGACAAGTTGAGGAAATTTGGGAAGCAGTAAATGGGTAGTGTAGCACTGGAATATAAGTCTGTAGATGTTTATGGAATTGTGGATGTTGAGGCTTATAAATTGATGAGTGAAATACATCTCAAGATATCGCGTTCACAACACAGGTGTGTACAATATGGGCGCGTGAAATCCAAGATGGCCAATGGCAGCCATATTGGATTACATACTACTTCAATGAAAATCAACACCAATGGCCTCTTAACTGATGAAAAGCATCTAAAGTTTGAAGTCAACCAGGAAAATTGTTCTCTCGACACTGCGTTCACAAGATGCGAGAGAGACGGAATCCAAGATGGCCAATGGCAGCCATATTGGATTGCATACTACCACAATGAAAATCAATACTAATGGCCATCTAACTGATGAAAAGCATCTAAAGTTTGAATTACAACACATATAAGGGAAGTAGGAAGAGGTGCCGACATATTGACTGCGTCACATGACTTCACAGAATAATCTTCTGGTCAACCTATCTAAAGCACATACCAAGAATCTAACAATTCGTGGTATGTGTTGTTTCTCAGGTACGCTTTTATTGTACCTGTTCATGTGGCAACTTGGATGATACGACCACACGGCCCCTAGCACCGGCATAAGCGGTATTAGATACAAATCTAGAGAGTTATGATGGAAATGCTCCGATAACTCGTATACCGGTACTGGTAATTGGTGAGCTGTTTCGCTGTGACAACTTGTACATCGGAGATTGGTCAATCAGGAAAATTGTTCTCACGAAACTGCGTTCACAAGATGCGAGAGAGACGGAATCCAAGATGGTCAATGGTAGTTATCTTGAATTACATACTGTGAAGCACCTTCTCAAGTTTGAAGTCAATCGGATCAATTAATGATTTACGATCCGGGCACAAGAACCGGGTTGATGTGTTGAAAGATCTAGCTGTAGGCATATCAAGGCCAAACGTCTGGCCCGTCACACTTTGCAGGGACAACTGAAGTTTGAAGTCAACTGGGCGAACTGTTCTCGAGATATCGCATTGAAAAGATGGGGGACAGACGGAATCCAATATGGTCAGTGGCAGCCATCATGGATTACGTACCCCAGCGAGAATCAATACCAAAGGCCGTCTAACTGATGTGAAGCACCTTCCAAGTTTGAAGACGATTGGCCGAATTATTCTCAAGATATCGTGCTCACAAAATGTGGGACGGACGGACGGATGTCTAGCATTTCCAAGTCCTCCCACCACCTCATGGTGGAGCACAATAACGCTCCCTATCTCGCATGTCAATGATTTACGATCCGGCAAAAGAACCGGGTTGATGTGTTGAAAGACCTAGTTGTCGGCAGATCAAGGCCAAACGTCTGGCCAGTCTCACTCCCGTACGGTATATGTAAAAGTCATCTCGTATATTTTCATCTTGATTCATGAGATCAATATTCTATTCTCTGGAAACCATGATGATATTCTGTTAAGGTTAATAGAATTTAGATAGATCGATCAATTCATGTCCATGTCTCCCTTCACGAGGTAAACCTATCATTCCCACGTAGTTGTGGCATAAGCTTGACATTTTAAACATACATTCCTAAATCGTGGAGAAGATTTGTAATTGTTCAGTACTCAGAACATGCATGGAAACGAGGGTGTTGATGCCAGATCAACAAAAGCGACAAGAAGAATGGGGAGCGACTTTTGTAGATCTGGTACTTATCTAATCCACAAAGTTCTGTGTTTTACAGCTTACCGGTAATTGTTCACATGGATCATTCTCAACATAACCTTGTTGTTCTCCCACCACATACTGGGCTGTCGGTTCTGTCTTAACTGTTACATATCCCTCTTCCATAGATACATTTGCAGAATGCCGGTATGTGATCCCATCATCTTGCAATCCCGTCGATTGATCAAGAGGTTCCAGTTTTACTGATAAATCTTCCATTGTCCTCTCAATTATGATAGACAATTTAGTCCCACTGAAATAAAAACACAACGATCACCTTTTATTAGTGACTTGAAACAGAAATATTCGGTAATTCAGTTTAAACGTCACATCTCAACCACTAGATTATTTTACCTAAGAATAATATCGTCGAAAAACTATGAAGCCCCAAAAAGGGATACGGCGAAAAGTAATTCATACTCAAAAAAAAAAAAAAAAAAAAAAATTGTTAACGCTATGCCGACGACAAATACATTTCCCTGGTGGTAACTCGTACGTCTCCATGACACACTTATTATTACCTTTGTGCCCTATTGGACCTTCATTAACTTGAGAAAATGGGCCGCCATGAATAAAAATACCATAATCGATTTTGTGATCATCATCCCCTTTATACACGGGGTCTATTATGACGGAAATGTCCATATTTTCTTGACCCTCGATTTCAGGTGATTTTGAGGCTCCATGGGGATAATTTTAATGCCTGTAATTAATATATGACCGACGACGGACCATTTACATGTAATCTGCCATTTCTGTATTTTTAGTCATGGCGGCCCATTTTCTCAAGTTAGTGAAGGTCCAGCAGAGCCCAAAGGTAATAATATGTGCGCCATGGAGATATTTGAGTTGGGTGCAGGACACTTCCCCCCCCCAAACCGTTTCCCCCCCCCCGACATTTCCCCCCCAAAAAAGACATTTCCGCCCCCCCAAATTTTGAGTGACTTCCCCCCCAGTTTTGCCATTTCCCCCCCTAAAAAAATATGATATTCTATGGTAGGCCTACACATATGCATATCCTGCATTACTTGTCAAATAATATGAACCTTCAGTTTATTGTATAACAAATAATTTGTTAGTTGAGATATATTGCTACATTTTACATGTGAGTCATGTTGTGAGAAATTCGTTTTCAAAGGTAAAGCTGTAGGCCTATCTACTAATGTTCAGTGATAAATCCACTGATTAATCCCAACAACCATAATGAGGCAACCATAACGTTCTTTTGTGAGGCAATATCAAGTGCTCATATAGAGAGAACAAATGTTACTTTATTTGCTTGTCTTTGTAAGACAATTGATCAATGATCAGACATTCGCAGATCAGCATGCACCAACACCAACATTAACGGTTTTGTGGCTTGATGGATTATTTTTTTTCTTTGGGAAATTGAAGAATAGTTGATTTCTCACCTTTAACAGAGCAGTTTAACACTTCTCCTGGGTCAATACTTATAAGATGATATAGGAGTTCATTCTTACTTTAATGCCACGAAAATTTTGAAGATAAAAGTGAATATGAATATAAAAGAAAAATTGGGGAAAAAGACACCGCCCCATCGGCTACACCATAAATAACCTTTTCCAAGAACATGAAATACCCATCGCACACATCTGCGACACAGACAAAATTCGAGCTAGCAACACGCACTAACAACGACTGTGAGAGATGGCATCGGAGGTTGAACACCGGAGTCAATGGTGTACATCTGCTCGTCTACATCCTCGTACCTCTCTTCTATGCCGAGGCATCCCAGCTGCCCCTACAGATCCTCCTTGTTGGTGAGATGAAGCTTAGTCGCTATCAGCGGCTATCCACAAGATCGGGAACAGGCCAAGCTCTTCGAGCTGTTGGCAGCCTACAGGGATGAAGATGTGACCTTGAGTCAGCTACTACGGGAATGTGCGAATATCAACGCCCCCACCACTGGTTCTCCATGATCAACATGCACCAGTATGAACAATGAGCAGAAAATATTGCTAAATGTAATATTTTATATCTGAATTGCCTCATTGATCAGTACTAGTGTCATGGTACTTATGCAATAAATTGAAGGTGCATATTATGATTCAACAACTGTATTTGTCTTCTTTTGTATTTCTCCCCGAGAACACTGCCAAACCACTTGACGCTAATGTCGAGTATGCATATGTGTTCCATAGAATATATTTTTTAGAGGGGGAAATGGCAGAACTGGGCGGGGGGGGGGAGTGACTCAAAATTTCGGGGAATGTCTGTTTTGGTGGGGAAAGGTCTAGCATTCCACGGGTTACCACCAGGGAAATGTATTTGTCGTCGGCATAGCGTTGGAGACGCTATGAATCTTCGCTAGCAATAAACTATATAAATAAACTCCGGTAATTCGATGGTCGGCCTACTTTAAATTTCATTTATTTCATATTAATTTTCTTAGTTAACACTCTGAAACATGTTTTGGGAGAAAAGTGAGGTCTGCCTCAATTTAGACGATAAGGGGCCGAAGTGCTCCGCCGTCACTGAGACCAATCGGTCACTGAGACCAATCCGTCACACAGACCAATGCTGTTTATGCTGGGGATAGCAGGGGGTTGAAAAGCTGTGCTCGCCGGTGCGTAACGACTGACGGCCATCGTCCTAAACAATAGCAGAGTCCGGTTAGGGAGCGCTGCCTAAATGCTAATAGGTCGTTAGTGACTCTGTGGGGGGTAAATCGATTAATTGAATCATGTTAATTAAAGTTTTGAGTGCACGAGCACGACTCGCGAAGACGGCCACCATTGTCACACTAGAAAAACTGCAATCCATGAGTGATCCAGTGAAAGACTGATTCAACCAGTAATCATCCACTAATGGGTCCTTCAAATTGTGAGATCATTGAAGTAGCCATTATTGAGTCATTTGATCCTCTCCTCTAGAATTTTGTCTCATTACAGCCTCACCGAGGTAATGGCTAAATGATCCAAAATTATTATTATATCATTAACTTATTGAGTCAGTTTTTAGGCAAGTCCACCGGCTGCATTCCAGCTAGAAGAGTCATATTTGCACTGCTGTCCGAATGGAACTTTCTTTGACTCAATTAGCCAAAATTGTTAAGATATAAGTTGCAGTTTGTCACGAGTCAGCAGCTGGCCGGTAAGTTGTATCAGTTCAACCAGCGACTCATTGAGGCAAATAAACTGAACAGTCACCAGTCAGCGACTCCATGAAACGAACTGCAAATTTAGTTTCAGTAACTAAATAAATAGTTTAATAAGGACATAACAAAATATTGAATTTTCATGAAACTGTACATATTGTATGTCTGAAAATAGAATTAACTTACTGTCCATATACACGTTCATGTCACCATGGGAAATTTAATCTATATCATAATGCATTGATATTCGACTGAATTTGAAATGCATCCAGAAGAAATATTTATAACTATACATTTCCCACAAACAAGAATAATAATACTGATAACAATAAACCACATGTACAATTCAGTTCAAACAGTAAAGCTATTTCATTTCATGTAGGTAGGTTATAATTCTATGTGATAATATATAACCAGTATTATGTTTTCCCATAAGATACAAAATATCAACAGTTCTATTTTCAATCAATTTACTTGAAATTTGAAAACTGATGATGAAATTTATCTGCGTTTATGGATCTCTTCGGTTTGGGAAGTAAAACCGTGTGCTCTGGATTGAATGCTGCTGAATGTCTCCTGCAATGCTTGTTCAGGTTTGGCCCTCTTCCTCCCGGCAACCTTCTTGGCACATTCACGATCCAGTGACACCAACTTCTGGCGGTGAATAACCCATCGCTTAAAAACAGGGTTATCCACTGCAGGGTTGATAGTCATTGCATCGTAATGGCCATGTAGATGGAAATAAACATGGATGGTCTGACTCGGTTCACTTTGATAAGGACGGAAGATCTGGCATTCCCTCTCTGATGTGTCATACCAGATGACGATCCTCACCCCTAGGACATTGGCCAGTGCTGTTGCAGCATGGTCACCAACCGGATGTCCCAAGGAATGAAGTTCGTCCATCTCGCGTTGAGTGACATCTAACAGTGCCTGGTGTTGGTTACACCAGTCCCAGGACATCTGTCGCAGCTGAGCATGTTGATCCTGACTGTACCCAAGCATGCCAAAACCAACGGAGCGGAAGAAACAATTGCCATCTCCGATGATTTTGTACATATACAGTAGGTCAAGCCATCGAGCCGCATTTGCATACAAGTAGCAAGATGCTTAGTAAATACCATCTTCTTCGTTAATGTCTTCGGACAGAAAGCACAGTGGAAATGGCATCTCAACCGATCGGTGTCTTTATAACCAGGACATAGTTGGGGACATCCAGTTATCTTGTATCCTGAATAATAAAATTAACATTTAATATTAAATTCACATTCTTCTAATTCACAGTATTGGAATACTCATTCACATTCTTAAATTCACATCCATTTTAGTGGATATTTAATTAAAAATTAGAAAAATCTAGATGTAGAAATTTATTTTTTAATGAAAATCAGTGTCTAGACAGTTCCCAGATCTATCAATAGAGCTATTAAAACAATATCAATGGAAAGCTTGTAAAAACAGTACCACAAAAGCATGTCTGTCTGTGTTACAGTTGCATTAATACAGATGTGTGTATTAACCATTAAGTGTTTTTAAAGGATTATAATAAAAACAACAATCCTTACCTCTTAAATGAACTGTCCCCCTGTCATCTGAGAAATGGCTGACTAAGTGTGTTTTCACCTTGGCTATCCAGGTTGGTTTGAATTTTGATGGTGGACAAATTGGACAATGGTAACTTGCACCATTACCAATGCAACCTGCCTCACAACCCAAGCAAGCTTCAAGAGAAAAAGCTTGCAAAGGATCCTGATGTTCTCGTAATACTGTTGCATGCACCATAGTGAATATAATAATAATGACTGCATATTGATTGATTGAAATTGTAGTTTAAGGGCCGCTTCCCATTCGGATTTCGCGGCCCATCAACTCAATGTTTTATTCGATTCTCGAGGTACATTACGCTGTTTATTGAATATCTTTTCCAGCGCTAAATATATAAATAAATAATTAAATAAATAGATAAATAATAAATAACAATGAGAGATTAGTAGGAGATATAAATAGAAGTAAATAGGAATCGCTATATGTACAAGTTCGTAAGTCTCTTTCTGTTTTTTTTTTCCTTTTTGATTAAGTTATACTGGTAATTGTGAGTTCACTGTAATCGCGTGTATGATTCCTTTGTCTTGGTACCCCATAGTACGCACAAAGCCGTCCAGAAAAAACTGGGAGAACCAGGGCGTCTTCAGGGTTCTTAGAGCCGACTTCCCGACTGACGCCCTCGGGAACAGGGGGGGTCCTTCCAGAAATCTGTGCCTGTAACAATTGCTTGGAGTGTGTATTGGGGTACAGAACGGCAGGTCTACGTTCTATATTGCGTGAAAGTCAAAGGATCATATTCTGTGTCGAGGCGTCAGTTGGGTAACATCAAAGGGGTAGCGTGTCCGGAGTGGTCTAGGGTCGAGTATTCTGATTCTGGGTGTTCTTGCTATGCGGCGTTGTCACTCAAGGCGCTTTTAGTATTCTTGTAATCGTCATCCGTCTTCTGTTTTAGGTCTTGTCCAACTCGTCTATGGTCTTCGGTGTGCCTGTATCATATGAAATAGAAGGCTTGTAGTCATTCTTGTTTTCTATTGTTTTTCGATGCAATAATTTGATATATCTTCCTCACAACAACAGGCACCCCCCGACCATCGGTCACATAATATGCATAGCAATATATAATTAAGCGAGTAAATAGATGGACAAATGGATAAATAACTAAAGATTTCGATGGATTCAGTACTTGGTGAATACACAAATAAACAGCTCTGTATTATTTCTGAATGCATTATCGTTTGATGGCCATACAGAATTTGTAGGACAATGAGATAGACGGCCCTCAGTATCAAGGTAACTCCGCCATCACCATTTCCTATATTTTATGCCGAATACTGCTCGCTATATGCGATTTGGCCGTGCTATTGTTGTCGTGAATTCAATTAGATTTGGCCATCGTTTGTTTTGTAGGACAGTGGAACAGACGGCCCTCAGTATCAAGGTAACTCCGTTGTTGCGATGCCTATTTTATTTCTAAATGAGTCTGTGACATTTTGGCCGGATGTTATGTATGGATAGTTATTATGGCCATAATGTTTTGTATGGTTATGGTGCACACGGCCCTCAGTATCAAGGTAACTCCGATGCAACCATACCATTTGTTTAAGTCAGAAGAATGATTTGGCCTCTATCAAATCGTGTGATAGTACTTGGTGTACTAGTGGTTGATTATGTGGAAAAAAAAACAAACAAAGAAAAAAAAAAAAAAAAAAAAATGTTGACTGCGCATGCACGGCGGTAGTATTATATACTGGAATAATAACCAGCAGCTTTGATAAAATTTATTAAGGACTTGAATACCTGATTTCTAATGGGGGGCTTAGGGTTTAATATCGCTGGTAATGTAAAGGGAGTGTTGGATTTTTTTAATTCGTCTTTTTTTAAGTGCCTCACGTTGTCGGTTTTGGATTGGGCATTCAAGCAGGACATGTTTTATTGTTTCTTCTACATTGTTGCATGCGGTACAGAGTGGTGAGGTGTTTTTCAGAAGCATGGACAGATGTGATTTAAGTCCGGTTTTGCCTAGCCTTAACCTGGTGATAATGCGGTCGTCGTGTTTGATGTCTAGCTGGAATCCACAACTCCGTCTTTTCCCCTTATCTAGAATACTATGTAGCCATCTACCTCGGTTTTCTTCGTTCCATTCTTTTTCCCATTTACTATCTATTCTAGTTCTAATGATGGAATTCAGTTCTTTGGTTCCTAGTCCTATATGCACGTCAGGTGCAATTTTGGTGAGGCTATCTTTGGCTGTCCTATCGGCGGCTTCATTTCCCCTAACGTCCACGTGGGCGGGAATCCAAGCTAAAATGGCGTCAATGTCACTGTCTCTTATTTGTGTACATAGAATTTCTATTTCGTGTATGAGGTCAGGTCTGCTGTTGGATTTGGAGTTCTCTATAGATACCAGTCCGCTTAAAGAATCACTAAGAATAACGGTGGAAACCGGTCGGTTCTGGAGAACCCATTCGAGGGCCTTGATTATGGCGACTAATTCAGTGGTGTATACAGACATATTGTCTGGTAGTTTGAAACCTTCGTGGATGTCAAGTTCTGGAATAACGAATGCAGAACCTGTATTGTGACTTGTGTTTTTGGAGCCGTCTGTATATATTTTCAAGCGATTTTTCCAATGTGTGTCAATATATTCGAGGGCAGTGACCCTTATATGCTCTGGGTTGTCCTGTTTGGTGATGTGGCTATGTATATTCGTGTCCACGTGTGGTGTGATTAGTTGCCATGGTGGTCTATTGACCTTGTCAGTGTCAGAGATACAAGAGATTGGAATGTCGTGTTCTTCGAATAATCGTTCTATCGTGTAACCGAGTGGTGCAGAGTCTTTTTCCCATTTTGTTTTTAGGAATTCGTATTCGGTTTTTGGGCCAAAAATTTTGTGGCATGGGTGGCTTTCGCCCTTGGCTATTGCTTTCCCTGCATATTTCATTGACATCTCTTCTCGTCTTAAATGCAAGGGTTTTTGATTAGTTTCTATTTGTAGACTGCATAAAGGAGCTCCTTTGAACGCCCCGGTGGCTATTTTTAAGGCCGAATACTGAATGCTGTCTATTCTTTTTAAATGGGTCTTGCATGCTGATTGATACGCGATTGAACCATAGTCTATTTTGGATCTGATGAGTGTTTGATATAATTTGATTAAGCTAACTTTATTGGCCCCCCAGTTGGTACCCGATACGCACCTCATAAGGTTCAGGTCTTTGTTACACCGAATAATTAATTGGTCAATGTGGTCTTTCCAAGTGAGTTTTCGGTCGAATATCATACCTAGGTATTTGACACTATTCTTAAACTCGATTTTCTGTCCTCCTAGTGATAGCGTGATGTCAGTGTTCTGTTTATTTGAGAATAGCACACCGGTAGTTTTGACAGCTGAAAATTTGAATCCCCAATCGCTGACTGTATTCAGTACCTTTTGCATTATACTTGTTAGTTTTTTTATCGAGCCAGCAGATTTCCACATGGCAGCATCATCAGCAAAAAGTGATTGTTCAATTTCAGGATGCTTTGAGTCAATTTCGTTGGCCAGGCCATTAATCAGGATGTTAAAAAGGGTTGGGCTTATGACGCTGCCCTGTGGGGTGCCGTTATCTAGCTGGTGGTCCATGGATATGGTGTTACCAATACGAACTTTGAAGTTTCGGTCATGAAGAAAATTTTTTATCCAGTGTTGTATTCTGCCCTTAATTCCCAGGTTGTTTAATTGGGTGATAATCCCGTCCTGCCATACAAGGTCAAACGCCTTTTCTATATCCAAGAAAATTCCTAATGTAAATTGGTGTTTGGCATTACCCTTTTTGATAGAGTGTTGGAGTCTGGCTATGTGGTCTAAAGTACTTCTTTTTTTCCGAAAACCGCTTTGCGTTTTGTTTAACAGGTTGTTGCTTTCCAGGTGATATTCAAGTCTGTTTTTGACCATGGTTTCCATAATTTTGCATAAATTTGACGTGAGTGAGATCGGCCTATAGGACTTACTATCTGAAGGGTCTTTACCAGGTTTTGGTATTGGGATAACAATAGAGGATTTCCATTTGCTCGGGAGTTGTTTGGTCTTCCAGCTCACATTAATTAATTTCAGAATTAGTTCCTGCGTGTTGTTTGGTAGGTGCTTTAGGATTGTATACCCTAGTTTGTCTTCGCCGGGTGAACTTTCTTTTTTAGAGTGTAAAGCTTTTCTGTATTCATTGATAGTAAAGTCTCCGTTAAGGTAGTTTTCTATATAATCATTTGCGTCATTTTCCAGGATCGTTTCTTGTTTGATTTTTCTGAATTCTGGTTTCAGGTTTCTATCGCTACTGTTTGATGCGAATGATTCAGCAAGATATTCTGCCTTTTCGAGGTTAGTTCTCTTTGTTTTGTTTAGTACAGGTATTGTGTTAGTTGCTTTCCCTTGAATGCTTTTTATTTTATTCCAGACTTTCTTTGAGTTAGTTTTCGTATCTATAGTGTTGCAATAATCTTCCCAGCATCTCGATTTGGCTTCTTTGACGCTTTTTTCTGCTATTATTTTCAGTTCCTTATATCTTTCGTGGTCACTCTGGAGCCGGCTTTTTTTGAATTTTCTGAGTGCTTTTTTCTTTGCCGCGATGTTCTTGCCACACTCTTGGTTCCACCAAGGCACTGGATTTTTGTTGGGCCGCTTATTCGTGACTGGAATATGTCTTTGTGTTTGCTGGTTATATTTTCATTGAAAGTCTCTATATCATTACTAAGTAGATCGTCATGAATTAAACTTTGGCAATCGTTTTGGAAGCTTTCCCAGTCTGCCTTAGAGTATTGGAAGCGTGGGAGAGGGTCTGTCTTTTCAAAATCTGGTTTCATGCTAAATTTAGTTAGGATTGGAAAGTGGTCGCTGTCTAGTGTATCTGGCACAACTGCCCATTCTGATTTAACTGCTAGTTCGGGAGAGACTATTGTTAGGTCAATTGCAGTGAGTTTACCGGTTCGCATATCTATTCTCGTCCCTTCTCCTGAGTTCAGGAATACGAGGTTATTATCATCTAACCATTTTTCCACTGATTTTCCCCTATCATCTGACGTGGTGCAGGTTTCGTCCCAGATTGGATTATGACTATTATAATCTCCGCATATTATAATCGGCGAGTCATATTTTTGGGTGATTTTGTTTAGTTCATTTTGTGATATTGTTTTTAGAGTGCCAGGGGAGTACAGGTTCACTATATTTATGGGTTTATTATTTTGGAACACCCGTATAGCTTGCCATTCGAGGTCTTCACTCTCTGGGCTCTTGTCCAATTCTAGCTGTATGAGTTCTTCCTTAACTAGTGTGAGGTTACCTCCCTTTGGGCCGTTTAGTCTGTCTTGTCCATATGGCGTATATCCCTTTATTGCAAATTTATTTTTTCCTGGTTTAAGAAATGATTCTTGTATACATATGATGTCAGGGTTTATTTCATTTACTAAGATTTTGAGATTGTTTCCGTGTTTTGCAATGCCATTCGCATTCCATTGTAGTACGGTGAGTTGTTTATTGAAAGTTGGGTTGTTATGTGTTATGCGGTGGGTCTAACCTATTGTCCCTGGTGTTCTCATATAGAGGTGTTGAGGGCGTTATTGTTTTTCCTGGGAGTTGATGTTTTTCTTTTGTATTTTGGATTGAATCCCCATGCTATTATTTCTTTGGGGTTAAATTCCCAATTCAAGAAGTCTTGAGCAATGCGGGCTATTATGTCAGCTTTGTTTGTTTTTGGGTTGGCATTGTGGACTGAGTTGATAACAATGTTAATGAAGCCTAGGAATTCGATTTTACTCATGCTAATTGTTTCGGGTTTGTCCTCGGTTTCTGACTCCATTGTTTGTTCTGTCACTGGTGCCTTATTGTTAACTGCTACTTCGTTCACAGGTTTTCGCAGGTTTATTGTTTCTCTGAGTTTTTGATTCACTTTTGCTTCTCTGACTGCTTCTGCGTAAGAGATGCCTTTGTCAGCTCTGATGTACTGAACTGCTTTAGCATTTTTGTAGTGAATACACCCTTTCCAAGCTGAGCTATGATTCTGCTTGCAGTTTGCGCATTTTTTATGGGTTTCTGTGCAGTGCTCGTAGCTATGGGGCCCTGAACATTTGGGACATACAACACTGGCTTTGCAGTTTTTGGCTGTGTGAGAAGAAATTTTCTGGCAATTAAAACATCTTTTGGGGGTTTCGTAGAAGGGCTTGACTGTGACGTTACGGGTCCATAGACAGACAGTATCTGGGAGTTTACTTCCATTGAAAACTAACATTATGCTGGTTGTATCTGTTTTGTCCTTTTGCAGTCTTTTAGCGAATACTACATTTTGTTTCGAGAGAGTAGTTCTAATATAGTCTAGCCCAACACTTAGATCAATCCCATAAATTACGCCTTTGCATTGCTCTCTTTTTTGTTGATACTGTTTTGCCGAGACGGGTTTGCCAGCTAGGAGGTCTAACCTAAGGAGTTTTTCATACTGTGTTTTAGAATGGCAGTGGATTTTGAGGTCTCCTCCGGGTAATTCATAGATTGTTTTTACGTCTCCGGCTTGTTGTTGGATGTCTTTCGCAACTTTGGCTTTGGGCAAGCTCGTGGCTTTGATCTGAGTAAGGCTGTGTATGACAGCCACAAAATTTAAAAGACTAGGCCTTTCAGGGAGGGCTCGATGTTTTTTGGTGGGTGGGGATTTTTCAGTGTTGATTTCTGATAGCTTCCTTTTAGGTGTTTTTACGGTGGATTGGGAGGCTTCCATTGTTTGTTTTTGTTTTGTTTAGATCAGGACTAGTTATTTGGTAAGGAGTGACTTTAGGGATGGAAAATATTAGTCTATGTGCAAAAATTCAATTCAAAACTTAGCTCTGGCTGGCTGGTTTCTCTCGCTCTTGTTGCAGTTTAGGTAATCCTGTAACGTTGGGGGACCGCAGTGGAACACAAAGGCTTGGAAGGCTAGGCTGGCTTGGCAGAACAAAAACACGTCCGTTCACTCTAAGCGCTGAACTGTACTGCATATCTTCAGTGTTTTATATTTATACAGAAATTAAAAAAAAAAAACTCAAAATGTCAACAGGTTTGAGTCTCATATTGGTGTGAAAAGTTGAATAAATGAAGCAGATTTAGCCAGGCTTTGTGTGAAATTAATTCAATCTTCGAATCACTGAGATTAGATTAATCAAATGGTATTGAGATGGGAGTGAGATCAATGCATTGTGTTACGAGATCAATAAGATTTAAAATATTTCCACCTGGACGACTGCTAATCTACATTGAGATTTATATTTGACACATTTTGACAATAACTTTGGGTGATTAGCCATAAACAATGTACCTATTGTCCTGAGTGTGAAGAACAGATAAATAAATACAATGGATGTTTTTTCCTTCTTTTTATGGATCTACCTGTACCAACAGAAATTATTAAAATCAATAGAGTACAGGGAATGTCTGTATATGAATTATTTAATAAATACAATGGATTTTATGTTAATTACATGTATGATTGTTGGAATCAGTGAGGTACCAGCTTTATATACTAAATAATTAATTTCTGTATTTTTTTCTGAATATTTTTAATCAGTACTTTTTTTTTTACGTCTAAACCAGTTATATTTTGAATGATTACATTCAATAGCTAAGGAATAAATTTTCTTATTATTTTTAATTAGGCATTCTTCTGTAATTTTATTTATATCTAAACGAGTTATTGTTTATATAGACCAATTATATTTATTTTATTTAAACTATTATGATGTACTATTTGTATAAACCAGTATATAATATCTCATATAATTCAACAATTTGGAAGACATTTTTTATATATTTTCAATCACGCCTATATCAGTATATTTCATAGATCTAAACCAGTAACTGGGTCCCATATTTTAGCATTTTCCCATGCCATGCTATATCTTTATATAATAAAAGCTAAAATTTAATCAAAGTCTAATATTAAAGTACCGTAATTACGAAATTTTACAATGCTGAACATCATGGAGGGTCTAATTTTCGCTACGTCCTGTTCGAATTTTTTTTAATATAAAATACTGTAATTTTATATAATAATATACTCTAGCGTGCGTGTAGACTGTCCCCTGCTAAGATAATAGCTTGGGTAGCTAGGATAATCGCCGCTCCTCGCTGTGCCATAGAGCACTTAGTCGCGGCGATGCCTTGATCACTGCCGCATTGGTCTGTGTGACGGATTGGTCTCAGTGACGGACTGGTCTGAGTGACGGCGGGAGCACTGTTGATTTAGACTTCACAAACCTGGTTGTTGTTGTTGTTATTGTTCTTGGTCTTTAAATCCACCGATGGGTATTAGTTCCTGGTTCTGTTTAAAAACGATCATGAGACACTATATCCCCAAATGCTGTTTTTTTCTTTAAACTGGAGACATTAGGCGGTTGGCGGTGTTTGATCCCCCAATACGTACTCTAATAATACCTTGATCGAAATTTAGAGTCGAACAATCTACACAAATTTGATAGTACTCGCCGCAACGAATGTAAATATCGCGCGCTAAACAGTTACCAAAGCGAAAATTAAACCCTATCACTGGAGTGGACACGGATGCCAAAGATATTAACTGTATTGGAGCTCATTTTTCATCATCCATTCAGAAATCGTTTACAGCGAAAAAGGATGAGAGTTCTCGTGGCAACAACTTTGTTGAACGGTAGGCCAATTATGTGTAACGGTTTGAACAATAGTGAATACGAAATGCGAAAGCTGTTGTGCTCGTGACGATGACATGTCCGTGTAAAAGTGTTGACCGGAAACACACCTACAGCCTCCCGGAGCTTTGGCGGATTCACGTTTTTAGGATCGTAAAACTGGAACATAATTTGTAGCAGCATATTCTCCTAAGTAGTATATTTCTGGAATCTTACCGCGTCTCTTAGTGATAAAGCTGTATGTAAAACCGCCAAACACCTTTTAGGTATGTATCCTGTTACATCGCAAATTTCTGGAATCTCATCGTCTCTTAGTAATTAATCAGTATGTAATGTAACGTGTACGAGCAGGACCAGTCGTGGTGTTTACGAGAAAACGAATCAATAACCGGGATTGCCCACTGGCATTCTGACCGTCACCGTCGTTAACCCCTTCACTAGTAGAGATCCGGGGCTCGAAGAGATGATCACAACCCTACAAGGATGACTGACGCTAATGTAGAGAGAGAGAGACAGAGAATTAGGGTTTATCGTCGCATTCAGCAATGTAAAGGTCTATTATGGTATATTCTGCACAAACAGTATACGCGGTTACAATTGATAGCGTAGAACCGCGTGGCCTAGACAGAATGTCTAAGGAGATGTAACGTTATGATATTTACATATATGTACAGACACTAGGAGAGTGTATGCAAATAAACGTGATGTATATATACACGTGATATGAGAGGGTGTGTGCATATAAAGTTAACGGATACATACACTTGGTGTGTGCATATAAGGTTAACGGATACGTACACCTGGTGTGTGCATATAAGGTTAAAGGATACGTACACTTGGTGTGTGCATATAAGGTTAACGGATACGTATCCCTGGTGTATATGTGGATAATAGAAGAGAATGTGTGCAGTTTAAGCTTGATGTTATATGTCAAATAATATATATATGCGAGTGTATGCATATAGCTTTATAGTTAATATAGTGCTTATGTCTATGCGCGATAAGGGCGGCCTGGCTGCTGGCCCTTCTCTTCTGGGGATAAGGGCGGCCTGGCTGCTGGCCCTTCTCTTCTTCCGTCGTTGGAACGTTACGGATGTAACGCTCTCTCCAGGGGTGGCACCCCGTCGTTGGAACGTTAAGGATATAACGTTCTCTCCAGATACGACACCCAGTCGTTGACACGCCAAGGCCCGTTGGAACGTTACGGCGGTAACGTTCTCCCCAATATATATATACCATCAGGCGTTGGAACGTCACGGCAGCGACACTCTCTCCAGATATGGCACCAAGTCACTGAAACGTCACGGCCCGTTGAAACGTTACGCGGTAACGCTCTCTCCAGATACAACACCCAGTCGTTGGAACGTCACGGCAGTGACGCTTGTAGAATATTTACCAACAATAAGGCCTACGTGCATACTCCCTATTATTCTGTGGTAACTCCCCAGTGCTGGAGAGTGGGATGGGAACTCTTTGGTGTTACTCGGTAATAAATCACTTCTGGTTTGCCGTCTGTTAAATGGCCACGAGTTTGTTTCCCTGACGAGTTCATCTTTAATCTTGATACATCACATAAATTGGCGACGAGGCTGAACTATACGATCTCACGAGATGGCTACATTGGGACATATTGAAGAGTTTAATGTCGAGAATGGCGATCTTGACTCGTACTGTGAGCGGATGGAACAATATTTCGTTGCTAACGAAATTCCCCCTGAAAAAGGCGCAAAACGCGTGGCGATCTTCATTTCTGTGATGGGAGAACGAGCTTACTCGTTGTTGAAAGATCTCGTAGCCCCAGCAAAGCCTGCAAGTAAGTCTTTTGACGATCTAGTAACTGTACTCCAGGGGCATTTTGCCCCAAAGAGACTTGTCATAGCTGAGAGATTTCGTTTCAATTCTCGGAAACAAAAGGAAGGTGAATCTATTGCTGAATTCATGGCATCGGCTAAAAAACTTGCCTCAACGTGTGAATTTGGTCCAAATTTGAATGAATGCCTTCGTGATCGGCTAACTTGTGGACTGAGAAATCAGAACATTCAGAGAAAATTACTGTCAGAAGATTATACTTTTCAAAGAGCATTTGAGATTGCTTCATCCATGGAGCAGGCTGAAAAGGAGGTCAATGAACTGAAGGGGGTTACAGGCAACGCCCCAGTAAATAAAGTGCAAAACTCAGGCGGGTTTAAAAACAAACAGGGAGGTAATTGGGGTCGGTCACCCAGTTACCATGGGAACCGGAAGTCGGTCAGACACGGAAAGTGTTTTCGATGTGGTAGTAGTATGCACACCGCAGATGAGTGCAGATATAAGGAAGCAACATGTTTTTCCTGCAAAGGGAGAGGACACATTAAATCTGTTTGCCGTAATAAGCCGGCGAAACAGCAGAAATGGACTGGAAAGTCCAAATCAGTGCATCAAGTGCAAGAGCACTCGAACTCAAGTCAAGATGAAATCTTGTCTATTTTTAACATGCCATCGGGGCCTGTTAATGGAGTGAATGTGTCGTCCCTGAAGGTACCAGTCAATCTTGATGGTGCCAACCATGAGATGGAATTGGATACTGGTGCCAGTGTGTCACTCATGTCACGTGACACGTGTAACGAGCTGTTTCCCAATATGCCACTAGAGAACACTAACTGTAAACTACAGACCTACACAGGTGAAGAAATCAAAGTGTCAGGGCAAGTTACTGTACTAGTTACATGCTTTGGTCAATCAGTCAAATTACCCTTAATCATTGTGGAAAAGAGTGGACCGTCACTTTTCGGTCGCAATTGGCTGTCACAAATACGATTGTATTGGGCCAAAATTCAGCGAATTGAAGCCAACGCTCCAAAACAACTGGATCAAATCTTGGATAAATATTGCAGTGTATTTCAGCCAGGGTTAGGTACCATTGAGGGTTTATCTGCCAAGTTACACATTAAGGAGGATGCAACACCCAAATTCTTTAAGGCGCGGACCGTACCGTATTCTTTGCAGCCTGCAGTGGAACGTAATTTGATCGTTTGGAACAAGAGAACATTATAGAACGTGTCAGTCACAGTGAATGGGCTACACCCATAGTCTGTGTTCCAAAGACAGATGGAACAGTACGTGTATGTGGTGACTACAAAGTCACGTTAAATCCAAGTCTGAAAGTCGAACAGTACCCCATACCGACACCAGAAAATGTCTTCAGTACACTGGCAGGTGGACAAAAGTTCACCAAGATTGATCTCACTAGTGCATATCAGCAGTTACTTCTGGACGAGAAGTCGCGTGATTACGTCACGATAAATACCCACAGAGGGCTATTTTCCTATACTCGTTTACCTTTTGGAGTCGCGTCCTCACCAGCCATATTCCAAAAATCAATGGAACAAGTCCTGCAGGGGTTGGATCATGTCGCGTGTATCCAGGACGACATTCTGATAACAGGCCGTGATGATGCCGAACACCTGAGGAACGTGGAAAAAGTTCTCCAAAGGCTGGATAGTTACAAGATTCGCGTGAAATTGGAAAAGTGTAAATTCATGCAGGATTGTGTAGTTTACATGGGTCACGTGATCTCCGCGGATGGTTTGTCTCCAGCAGAAGACAAGATTGCCGCTATCGTAGCCGCACCAGAGCCAACCAACGTTACCGAGCTACGTTCCTGGCTTGGAATGCTGAATTATCATGGCAAATTTCTGACAAATTTGTCAACTCTCATTCATCCACTAAACCAACTTTTGCGCAAGGAAGAAGAGTTGATCTGGACATAACAGTGTCAGCAGTCATTTGATGAAGCCAAAAAGGCATTGGTTTCTACTCCAGTTCTCGTGCATTATGATGCCAACTTACCAGTAGTCCTGAGCTGTGATGCCTCTCCGTACGGGCTGGGAGCTGTGATTTCCCACGAGTATCCCGACGGCACTGAACGCCCCATTGCCTATGCATCAAGAACTTTAAATAAGGCAGAAGTTAACTACTTTCAAATAGAGAAGGAGGCGCTCGGAATTATTTACGGGGTCACCAAGTTCAAGATGTATCTGTATGGAAGATCTTTTATGCTGTACACGGATCATCAGGATCACGGATCATATTTTGGTGAAAATATTTGGACCCAAGACTGCAGTACCGGTCTTAGCTGCAGCACGAATGCAGCGATGGGCCCTGATTCTGTCTGCCTACACGTATGAAATCAGATACAAGAAATCTGAAGACAACGCATGCGCAGACGCGTTGTCACGACTACCTCTGGCTCACTCACCTGGCGACCAATCCATGGAGTCGGAAATCTTCATGGTGGCTGAGAACATTGTGGAGAACTTACCTGTGACAGCAAAATCCATTGCGACTGCTATGTCGCGAGATCCAGTCCTATCGCGTGTGTTACATTTCACTAAGAACGGTTGGCCGGAAAACGTTGATTCCGAACTTAAACCGTATCATCAACGTCGACATGAACTGTCTGTTGAACAGGGCTGTGTGCTGTGGGGACTCCGTGTAATTGTCCCACCGAGTCTGCGGAAACTTGTTCTGGAGGAACTTCACCTTACTCATCCGGGTATTGTTCGGATGAAAGCAACAGCAAGAAGTCACGTTTGGTGGCCAAACATAGACTGTGACATTGAACGAACTGTACGTGTTTGCACACCGTGTCAGAAGAACCGTAATTTACCGGCAGTGGCCCCTCTGACACCATGGATTTGGCCAAGTCGTGTGTGGCAGCGAGTTCATATTGACTTTGCAGAGAAGGATGGAAAGCATTACTTGGTGTTGGTTGACACTCATTCCAAGTGGCCAGAAATCATCTCCATGAACAGTTGTACTACAGCAAGTGCTACCATTGATGCTTTGCACGACATATTTGCGCGATTCGGTCTACCTGAGCAGCTGGTGAGTGATAATGGACCGCAATTCATCTCTCAGGAATTCAAGCTGTTTATGTCACGGAATGGCATAAAACACATTTTAGGTATCCCCATACCATCCTGCCTCAAACGGCGCAGCAGAGAGGTTGGTTGAAACTTTCAAAGACAATTTGCAGAAACGCAAATCTGACTCTCTACCACTAAAACAGAAAATCGCTGATTTCCTGTTGTCCGCATGCTACAACCAACTGTGCACCTACCGAGTTATTCCTTGGTCGTGACGTTCGTACGCGTCTCAGTTTGTTGAAACCTGATTTGGCTGCTAGCGTGGCGAAACAGCAAGCCAATCAAAAGACTTACCATGATTTGAAATCAACTGAACGCAATTTCTTTGTCGGACAGGCAGTGATGGTGCGCGACATTCGCTCAGAAGTGTGGCACCGTGGCATTGTTCTAGAACGAACTGGTCCAAAATCTTATGTCGTTGAGTTAGCAGATGGACGCATATGGAAACGTCACGTTGAGCATCTTCTGAGCGCGGACTATGGTAGTCGAGAAACCACTGATGGTGAGCCGCCGTCAGTGAATGTTCCAGAGGCTAGTGTAACTATGAGCAGAAATTTTGCACCATCTGTGTGTGAGGAGAAGTCTCAGTGTGAGCCGTTGACATTACCGATTGAGAAACCTACTTTGGAGGTACCTAGTGCTACATGTGTGTCAACCCCATTGATTCCTCCGAAACCGGCTGTCAGTGTGTCAAGTGAATCTGGTGCAGATGTGTCATGGAAACCGAGAAGGTCCACTCGGGATCGACGTGCGCCAAAGAAACTAGACCTTTAATGCATAAATGATTACTAGTTTTCTTGTGGGTCAGTTTTCCTGTAGACAATTGCATTTCTAGTTTGATTACAAGCGTCTAGTCCGTCATTCATAATGCAGCCGTCGTCCATTAGAGAATATCCGCGTCCATAATCCAAAGACTTATTCCATTTTCCACATAACAGTATTAGCACCAAATTCAAAAAGACAATCATAGTATACATAAACATAGGCTTGTTTCCTGCAAGAGAGAAGCGGTCAACAGTTTTCAATGATGCCGGCAAGACACCATGATGTTCCAAAAATATCAAACAGTTCATATGTTTGGATTTGTGGTGTGTGAAACAGACAGTTCTTTGAACAGACTGTACCTATATGCAAATCATATTGAGAGACGTTCTGATAAAGTCACACTATATCTGCTTTATGCCAAGAACATTGAACCATAAACTGAGTGACTCTGTTTTAAACATTGGTTAGTTATCTGTTTTGCACTTCGCATAAGAAAGTATTTCACAAAGACTGAAATCTGCGAAAGAGACTTTATTTCCAACAGCTACATGCATGCTTGATATTGGTTCTCGATGAAGGTTTCATCAAGTTTACAATGTTTACCAGTTAACACCGTTATGCTCAGTTTAATGTTTAAGCATTAGGCATAAGCTTAGTGAGAAGGAGTGTAGAATATTTACCAACAATAAGGCCTACGTGCATACTCCCTATTATTCTGGGGTAACTCCCCAGTGCTGGAGAGTGGGATTGGAACTCTTTGGTGTTACTCGGTAATAAATCACTTCTGGTTTGCCGTCTGTTATATGGCCACGAGTTTGTTGTTTCCCTGACGAGTTCATCTTTAATCTTGATACATCACACAGGGCATCATCGTGCAGGTGTAGTATATGTGTGCCGAGTTTGGTGGCTCTGAACCACTTGGCAAGAGCGTCAATGTACGCATATTTCAGGCCAGTATAGACAACTTAATATGTCGATTGTACTGATTTGAACTATAATTGGAAGATATAAATACAAAAATATATATAAACAAAAAGAATTCAGTGTCTCGTTGGCTAGCAAGAAGTTTATATCAAGGTACTTCAATCCAACACTGAAGTACTCTTCTACCACACGTCACGATAGTCACATATTATTCCTTCATAGAGCTGTAATGGTGAGAGATTGTGGCTACATTTCATTGGTTGATTTAAAACAAGAAAATTATTGTGAAAGAAAAAAAAAACGTTCACCTTCCGACAGCACGGAAAAAGAAAGAAGAATAAATTGACAAAGAATTGTGGTTAAAGGAAAAAAATGGGGGAATGCCGAAGGAAAAAAAAAATGTTTTTTTTTTGTACTGTGAATCAACTTTTACCCAAACTCTTTCACTGTTTTATAGTTTTCGATAACATTGTTCTCAGGTAAAATGATCAATAGTAGTTCAGATGTGACGTTTAAACTGATGAGCGATAGCCGAAGATTTATCCTTCAAGCGATGAATAAAAGGTGATTGTTGTGTTTTTATTTCAGTGGGACTGAATTGTCTAACATAATTAAGAGGACAATGGAACACTTATCTGTAAAACTGGAACCTCTTGATCAAGCGACAGGATCATTGATACAAGACGATGGGATAACATACCAGCATTCTCTAAATGTATGTATGGAAGATGGAGATGTAACAGTGAAGACAGAACCAACAGCCCGGTATGAGGATGGAGAACAACAAGATTGTCTTGGGCATGATCGATGTGAACAAGTACCGGTAAGCCGCGAAAAACAGTTGTCTATTGAATTAAAACCAGATCCACAAAAATAGCTCATCATTCTTGTCACTCATGTATATCTGGCCTCAACACCCTCATATCCATGTGCTCAGAAATACAGTTCGCTCATACTACTCAGCTTGTATCACTGACGTCCCTACTCTCCTTGTTCCCCTGCTGATTCACATCGCCTAGTTCGCGCCTCTTGGCCGTAAGGGGCGTTTCATCTGGTTACCCAACCACCGTACCGTAATAGCTCCAAGGCAACCAGATTCACAACAACGATTGGCTAACTACCTCACGTGATTAAGCCACATTCACATTCTAAACAGTCATGCCTTCGTGATGGTGTGATCACGACTCTCGCGTAATGAGGAAGCCATGCCATTATTTTGACAGCGACACCGCCTCTTACCGCATCTCTCAAAGGAACTTTCCCCCGTCTTTATTCAATTCAAAATCTGAAACAATTGAACGGTGTTTTAGGTTACTAATGTAGGCAGCTTGACCTCTTTATATACCCATGACGATAAAGCGTGATCTTATCAGTAAGATATTGACAACATTTACAGGGAATTATTTGTTTATTATTGAAGGTATCAGTGAACAAATGTTTGCAGTCAGTTGACGAACTTCACTAAACAATGGAGAAAGTTATCCAAAAATCTGTTCACTCTTAACACAGAAATTAAATTAATTGGAGCTGTTTTGCCGTCCGTTTATGTTAGTTTTGACGCTCACCGCATATGAACGCTTGAAAAGGGAGACAACTCATTGCAATTCACAGTTGATTGTGAACAAATAGTTCACTAGTTTCTCACGTTTTTCGACACAGTTATCACTCATTAGATGTCATATACGCTGGGTAATCTATTACGGTTACCGATCTCGGCAGTTTAGCGCCGTCATTTGATGGAAACAGTTAAAGGTGACTCACTGTGAGAAAAGGTGACGGATGCCCGGATGTTGGTTGCCGTGATAAACAAAGCGGGCCATACCCAGGGGGCCAAGACCGCAATTTGATGAGAAACTCATAAGTCTTGCTGTAAAAGGGTGTTGGGTATGAATAGTTTCCATATATACATAGTAACAAAATGTAGGTGGACAACCATGTAAACTAGCTGCTGGGAAGTTTTTATTGGTTCGTAAAGTGATGACGTCATAGATAATCCCAAAACTTCCAAATTTCGTCACCCCCTTCTGCAAAGAAGGCACCATGACATTAAAATAAAACAAACATGCATGCTCTGGCCTGATAGCTTACTGCAGTGTGGTCTTATCTAGCCTAATGTTGAAAACAAGATTCAGAAGGCCGATATTAAATTCAAGATGGCGTCCATGCTTTTTCATGTTCACCGTGTGTCATTGGCCCTTTTCATCATTTGTCATTATTTTAGTATATATATTAAAAATAAATTATATAAGCATATATGGTAAGATACTGTTTGTAGACAACAATCTTCCAGCTGCTGTGAACTTTTTAATATTTGGCTCTAAAAGCTATGACGTAACAAAAAAAAGAAAAAAGGTATCACTTCTTTTCGATATATTTTTTTATGTTTTTTTCATCGTTTCTAGCATTTGATTCTACAGATATGTATTCTAAATTCACAAACATCTGCGGCAAAATATGACGAGAAGCCTAAATACCTTATTCGAAAGTATACCTCGTGCAGGATAGCATAACTAGAGCTATTATTTACAGAGTACATGGGCAGGATCATGCGAATATAGCCAAGTCGATAACAACATGTCGCGGTGGGCTGAAGTATGATGTTTTCCTGTGTGTTTCTTGATGATAAAGTTTGCCTGGAATTGAGTGACAGACAGCCTCACTTTATTGTAAATTTGAACCATTATGTACCGGTAACCATTATGCTATCTCTCGAGGATTATTCAAATAGATTCAAAATGAGGCTAAGATGATCAGCTTTGATGTGAAACCTCTCAGCTCCTACAAGATATGCTTCAAGCTAAAAATGATCACTTGATTTAGACGAATAACATTTTACAACACGTGTTTTGAAGGACTCCATGTTTCTGCCATCTTGAATGTCCCAATAATCTATTCTAGTGAGAATTATGCAGATAAGCTCAAACTAGGTTTATTATTAGATAGATGAAGTTAAGTTAAAAAAGCTTAACAATTTTACTGTCGGCTACATGTCTTGAACATGAAAAACATGAAAACATGAGTCCCATGATAGCCCACATGGTTGCAATTTTCAATTCAACATTTACTTCTCAGCTGAAGATTAAAATAAGCATAATTTGATACTCTATGGTGTGGATCTGACTCTGACTTGAAAATAATACAATAAGGGGCAAAATAGAAAAAAAAAAATAAAAAAAAAATGGGTGGACTACTTATGGCCGTCATTTTGAATTACACTGATAAACTGTAATAAACTGAAGACTAAGGAAATACATTGAAAATGGGCGTAGGGTGACAGACTATGATGTGAGACACTCAGTTGTAAAAGTCCACACAATAAGCTAAGACGAATGCTTCACATTATGCGAACCATTTAAAAACAGCGGGATTTACAGATGCACATGACCGTCATTTTGAATCTGACCATCATGGCTTAATCTTAAAGAAATGCAAATAGATTCAAAACTAACGCAAGGTATTGGGCTATGATAAGAGGACCATCGGTTTCGATAAATGAAATAAGAATAATTCACTGAATCATAGGAGTAACATGAAAAAGGTTGATTTCAAGATGACCACTTGACCGCCATTTTGAATTTGACCATCGTATCTTAATCTTAGGAAAATGCAGATAGACGGTTTAATGTCGTGTTCAGCAATATTTCAGCTATATAGTGAGAGTCGAAACTGACGCAAGGTATTGAGATATGATGAGAGATCCATCGGTTTTGATAAATTCGAACAATGAGCTAAGAATAATCCATTAAAGTATACGAGTAACATGAAAAAGTCTAACTTTCAGATCACTGCACATGACCGTCATTTTGAATTTGACCATCATATCTTAATCTTGGGGGAATGCAAATGGATTCAAAGTTGACCTGCATGTAATATGTTGGTCTATGATTGCTAAAGATCCATCGATTTTGAGTGAAAAAACGATAAGCTGAGAATAATGCTTCGAATTATACAAGCAAACTTGAAAAGCGCTTTTATGTTGGCCCCATATGAGCGCCATTTTGAATTTAACCGTCATATTTTGACCTGAAACTATGCAAATAGGTTCAAGGCTTGTTTTCTGTGTTGAAATGACAAAAATCGCCAATACCACATACATTTGACCTAGCCTCAACCTCTATTTCATCAACAATATTCCACTGGCAAACAAGTAGATGTCGAAAGACATGCAATGAGCTCCATGAAAAACAGAGACTCTCGATTATTGGCTCGTGGTCTATATTTCAAAGGCGTTCCTTTTACCTTTTTTCTATTGAACCCATACTCACTAATAGCGGTTTCACCTGAAATAATCTGGAAACAATTGGTTAAGAATACAAGGAACATGTATCGTACATAGTTTTAGATTAACCTGTCCCCTAATTGGGATTGTACCAGCCTGGTTAATGACGATTTTAGCTATAAATAAATATATATATTAATAGAGACTAACAATCGTACATTTGAGATGGTCCCGTATAAAAAAAAGTATTCCTAAATAGCTAGCACATTAGTATTTTCGCAATATGTTTAGGCCTTAGGAGTAACTGTTACGATTATATGATGGTTTTGATACCCAGTAGCTCGAAAATCCACATTTCAAGAAATACCCCGACATCGATATAACCTACATTTCTTCCTGAAATCTTCAAACTAGAGCACTCAAATTTTCGATAATATATCACTATGCCAGTGGGGAATTTTGATTCTCAGCCGACATTTGGAAATGACCCCTAAGTGACGTCACCCTATTAACACTAAATCGAATATTTTGAGTTCAATGTATTCACTGACCAATGGTAATTGTATTTTTGCCTCATAATAGACATCCAAGTACACACCAATTTGCATAACCCTTCCCCTATCTTTTGTAGAACCAAGGTTTCATTAGGGAGAGTTCTATTGTAGCCAATAACAAGCTTCCAGTAGCAAGTTGGCGGGGTTGTCCATATACAAAGTGTTACTGGGTATCTGCAGAATATATTTAAACCCAACAACCTTTTACAACGGGACTTTTGAGTTTTAGCCCCCTGGCCCCCTGGGTACCAGGACTATTCCGTAAGAGTGATATTCATTGGTCATCGGTGGTTGGCCTGTGCAGAGCGCCCCCTTACGGCCAAGTGGCGCGAAATATGTGATGTGAATCAGCCGGGGAACAAGGAGATTAGGGACGTCAGTGATACAAGCTATTTATCAGCGTACAATTACAATCTTCTCCACGATTTATGGATGTATTTCTAAAACGTCAAGCTTGGGCCACATATATACGTGAGAATGATAGGCTGTCCTCGTGAACAGAGACATATCTCATTGAACTGATCAATATATATATAAATTTTAATAATCTTTACTGAATATTATCGCCGTTTCCAGAGAATAACATGTTGATCCGATGAATCAAGACAAAAATATACGTGATGACTTTTCATATACCGTACACATGTCAAGGTCAAACGTCTGGCCCCTCTCTGGAAAGTGAGACGGGTCAGACGTTTGAACTTATCTGCCGAAGGCTAGGTCTTTTATCACAGAAACCCGGATGTTGTCCCCGGATCTTAAATAAACGACATGCAAGATGGGGAGTGTTATTTTCATTTTTATTTACACGCAACAGGTTTGGGATACGGTTTAAATGCGCATGGTGGATTGTGCTATAAGTTTATATTAAATTCACAAAGTCTTTATGATTATAGAAAGAGATTTTTGGAAGATCTATTTAATAACTGGCCTTATTGAAGTGGAAAGACGTGTTGATATGAAAACAAGGCTGATGTTTTCTTTTTGATTTAGTCCTATGTCAAGAAGTGTTCTGATGACGAGCAGTCACGTGACGATGATTTCTTCTCGGGTAGACCTGTTCCTCTGGCCATGTACATGATAAACTCCAAGACAGCAGAGAAGACAAAACTACTCAACGAATCTTTGAGATTTTACAATCCAGAAACGGACAATAAAGGAGGAACGACACCTGAAGTGGCTCATACTTGTGAAAAGCCATACAAATGTTCGCTCTGTCTAAATAGCTTTTCAGAGAATGGAGACCTAAGGAAACATGAAAGGACACATACTGGTGAAAAGCCATATAAATGCTCAGTCTGTCCGTATAGCTGTTCACGGAAAGGGAGCCTGAAGGATCATGAAAGGACACATACTGGTGCAAAACCATATAAATGCGCAGTCTGTCCATACAGCTGTTCACATAAAGGAAACATAACGGTACACGAAAGAACACATACTGGTGAAAAACCATATAAATGCGCAGTCTGTCCATATAGCTGTTCACGGAAAGGGAGCCTAAAGGTACATGAAAGGACACATACTGGTGCAAAACCATATAAATGCTCACTCTGTCCATATAGCTGTTCACACAAATGGAACCTAGAGAAACATGGAAGAATCCACACTGGTGAAAAGCCATATAAATGCTCAGTCTGTCCATATAGCGCTTCACAGAAAGGGAGCCTAAAGAAACATGAAAGGAAACATACTGGTGAAAAGCCATACACATGCTCCCTCTGTCCATATAGCTGTTCAGCGAAAGGAAACCTTAGGCGACATGAACGGACACATACTGGTGTGAAGCCATATAAATGCTCACTCTGTCCATATAGCTGTTCACGGAAAGGGATTCTAAATGTACATGAAAGGACACATACTGGTGCAAAGCCATATAAATGCTAACTTTGTCAATATAGCTCTTCACACAAATGGAACCTAAAGAAGCTTGAAAGAAACCACACTGATGAAAACAAGTGTTGACTCTGTCCATATAGCTGTTCGCAGAAAGGGAGCCATGCTTGTGAAAAGCCACAGAAATGAGACTTGCATAGTGTGCGTTCTGGCTTTCTCGTATTCATTTTATTATGGATTGTTCAATGGTGGAATATTATTCTGGTTCAAGGAGTCTTAAGATCATATGTAAACTAGAGCCTATAGGCTTTGGGATGTAATGTACCACTGGATCTGCTCATCGTTCATAATAAAAGATTGTTTATATTAGTGGATCATTGTTTATATTAGTGGATCATTCTGTTCCTTGATATTTACGAAATTTAGGGAATATCGCAAATATGGAGATGAGAAGCTTTAGAAAGGTAGAATCATCACAAGGGACCAAACTAGAATGTCTACAAAAGATAGACCGAAGTGTCGGATAATGAGCCTAAGCCCCTACCTACACTGAATATGGTTCTCGAACTTGATCTCCATCCTGTCATATTGGCACAATATAATGCTATCGGGTTATGTATCTTTGTTGCCAACGCAACTACGCGCGCATACAATGCCATGTCCGTTTACAACACGTACTGGAAAATAATTATCTTTTGTCAGCGATTGTCTATAAATTTCGGCCAACCACTTGTCGATACCTATAGTAAAGGCAAAATCTCCATAATGACGATGCTGTATTAGCATAGGAATAATAGACAGCCTGTATAGCATCTGAACATAGACCAGTGCCGGTTATGAATACTGGATAGATTAATAATTTTGCTTTAAGTATTTTGATCATCATGACGGAGGTCATTAGCAGACGAGTTATCCGGTGCGAAGGTGGTTGCTGTGTCGTATAAAAAGTGGCATGACTTGGTCTCATATGTCGAAATTGTCAGGTTTCGATCGGGTTCCAGATCTTTTGGCTTAAAAAAAGGAGGAGTCGATTTACCATAGCGAATTTGGGGTGTATTAATACGGATGGATTTCGGTTTACCAATTCAGGACAACAGGTTTCACCTTCCATCCAGCTGGAGTGTAATAATGCAGCGAGATCATGTCTCAGTTTATAAAGTCAAGGCCTCGTTTGAGAGAAATAAAGTATAAGTAAATCTTTTGCGATATCTGCAGAAATGAGACAACACAGCTTTATTTTAATGAAGATCCATCAATATAAAAATATATAAAAATACTTTTCGGACGGGAACGACACTGGTACATAAGTTGAATGAGCATCAATGCTGTTAATAATACTCGGCAGTGTTATCTTCAGGTGTTTGTCAGCTGAACTATCTGGGGGTTATGGTCAACGATAAACAACACAAGGTGAATCACTCGATCTCCGACATAATCTGTGTACATTTTTACAGAAATCTGTTTACCTCTTTATTTCGTATCCAAATTCATTCCATAGTAGAGGCTTGTTGTGCATGCTGTCATTCAAAGATTCTTGTAATTCGTCAAATATGGGCCGTAAATCATCCAAAGACGCCGAATTTTAGCAACCTTGAAAATGCTGTTACTTCTTCAGCAGAACTTGGCAATCTCTGTTTTATTGCAGTACAGCGCGCAAGGCGAGACGATGTTGACTGGTCAATAAGTCGAACAACAACAACACGTGCCTTTTTGCTATGGCGGAATTAAAACACAGGGCGCTTTTGTTGCTCTGACTGTCGTGCGATGTGTTTGATAAAAAGGGAATTTCCCTTAAAATATAGGTTTTCGAGTTGTTTTATTGACCAATGAGCGTCAAGCGTGGTCTAATCTTCGCCCGGTGATTCCGTGACCACATGGAAATGCAGGGGCAAAGTTTCGTGAAATCAGGGTCAATCCAGGGCTTTAAAAAAATCCTGTCAAATGTTGACCTGCCTAACATTTTCGAATTTCATTCCAGTTTTCCATGACCTGCAACAAAATTCAACCAGACACGAAATTCCATTACTTTCAAGACTTTTCTCTGGAAAATATGACTTTCACGATCCGCCATTTTCCTGTTTGGTTCTACACAAGTGGGGCTTTACGACAGTTGCAGTAAAAAGCAAGCAGACAAACGAGGGCTGACCTAATATCAGACATGACCATAATAACATTGCATTACAGACTCAAAGGTTGGTAATTCTCATGTCAATCAAGGGAGATAATACAGCAGAAAAAAGGGTGAGCTGATCAGAAACAAAAGTTTTTTTTGCCTAATTACAGGATTCAACTGACCATACATTATGTATCTTGACTAACAAGACACAAGGGTCAGATCAGAGACCATACCAGTACATGTATAATTAGGAAAGCAATGTACCATACATATGCTAATTCATGTAACAAGTAAGAGACAGTCTTTTGTATTAACCATTAGATTACTCTGATAATCGTAAAACTTTGTCAAAACTTTTTCACACCCTGGAAACTAGACCCTAGACCAACCTGGTATGTCTATAATAATTTCTTTATTTCCTTTATTTCAATGAAATATTGTCATGGTTTCCTGGTAATAAAATATGATTGAACCATCTCAGAGCAGGGGCGTCGGCAGCAAATTGGAAGTGGTACGGCCTTATGAGGCAGGGGGGCTACTATAATAGCACTTCAGGCGAGTGTCGAGAGACAGCCTGGGTCCCAGAAGCTCCTGGGGTCTAGATCCCGGAGACGCGTTCAGAGCGATTTCTGGTGAATAAAATCACTCTACAATGAAGTGTATTTTTAGTTCTTTCGTAATCCTTTTATCATGAAAACGCAATCGATGGTGGTTTTCTGCGATGCTGAATTAGAAAAATATATATATAGTAAAGTAAGCTAGACATATTTGTAGCCGATATAATTATTATAGGCAGTGGGGTGTTCATTCATTGCTAAGTTTGTTTTTTTTTTGCGCAAAAGTGATACGGTACCTGCCGACGCCCTTGCAGAGGAGTTAAGTGCCACATAGTACTTCTTTTGCCCCTGGAGATAGACCAGTCCAGTCACCACTTCGAAAATTTGAGATCAATGATGACGGCATATTTGTCAGTCAAATTTCACTGGTCAATGAAAATGCACACAACTAAAGAAATGCCCCCTTCGTTTCTGTTCGATTCAGAATTCTGAATACTTCAACGTAGATTATTTTGAATATTTCGACCACTGATACACATTGACAGCTAGGCCATCACGCAGAGAAGAGATGGAACAGTTCAATAGGCTAGTATTATATCTGTTCTGTTACAAGTAATTTTGCCCTGCTCCTCACCCTCTCATTACCACCGTGATATTGCTGAACATTTTTTGAAAATGAAGTTAAACCCTATTCACTCACTCACTCTTTTTTTCAGCAACTTCAAAATACATCAATAATTCAATCACAGATAGTGAACTTTTCCACCAATAAATCAAGGGGTGATCAAATTTATTGGAACCGGAAGTTGACAAAATGGTCCAAAATCATGCAAATAATTCTTGCTTAGAGGGGAATCAAAGTTATTAGAACAACTGATTCAATTTTGTCTTCAAAATGGGGGTGATTGAATTCTAATAGTGGTTGAATTATTAGAGGAATTACCGTACTGGTGATGAGTTAAACCTGCGTGAACAGCCCTCACTATTAACCACGGCAAGCGGCATCTTCCGTGGTAAAAGCTGAACTAAAATCACTTAGAGACGGCACTTTTTTTTGCCGTTGGTCGCAACGTGACGTTGTTGTTGTTGCCAATAGAACAACTTGGGTCGATGGTAAAATACATCTCCTTGAACTTGTAATTCTTGCGAATATATTTGGTTTTAATGAGCGAAACAGCTTCTGATGTTGTTGTGGTTGTCTGGTGGCATTATTTGGAGACAACGGTCGGCACAAATGCACTTTTCCAAGAACCGAAAGCAAAGCTGCGGGATGTCTGTTGCTCTCCAGGTTATTCATCGGCTGGCGTTTGCTTATCGTCGCAATAATATAACACAGGCGATCGCATATGCGGAGAGTGCTCTGGTGGAATGGTGAGGGTTACGATGAAGAGGAATTTACATAAAGGTAGCATTATGTACTGTTGTATTATGAATAGCATGATAACCTGAAAAAGTGAACTGAGTTGTACTTTTGAATCAATTAATTACCACTAAATATCTGATATACTCCATGTTTTCATACATTACACAGAAGATAATGTGCTAGATATTTATAGTATCGTACTCCACGTGAGCCCTCTGCAATTGCCATTCTCCTGCGCAGTGGTATTTCTGAAAGTCTGCATCAAACGTCAAAAGGGTAGCACGTGGACAACTGGCCAGCTGATCAGTAGCCCACTAATAACGAACGAAGTTCGGGACCGCGAAGCGGTCCCTAACGGAGTTCGTTAAATAGGTAACATACATGCATTACGTGAGACAAAATACAGATACAGAACTTAATCACAAACCAGTGTAAATCCATGTAATCACCGTAGTCTATCATGTTCAGATTTCATCGTTTGCGTGGGCGTATTTTGCGAGGGCTGCCATATTGGATTTGAGGCAGTGTGGGTAATAGCTAAAATTAGAACAGTATCGAAATTTAATCTAAAAATATTTGCTATAGATTTGAAACAAAAAAGGATAATATGCTAATAAATTCAAGGATGAATTCCCTTCCGATTCCCTTCCGACTGATAGAATATTTAGCGAAAACGCCCGAGTGTCGTCTGCACTTCGCGCACGCAAATGGTTACAGGTTGAGAATGCGGTCAGACCTCTTTTTCGCGAAAATGGCACTTCACATCAGTGCAGAAATTTCATAAAATTTAGTTCTACGGCAAGAAAAAGCTGTATAACGTGTCCATCTACAACAAGCTTATTTATTAGGCTTTGAAGATCTGATGTTTCGTAAAGAGATAATCGGTTGTTCATTTAAAAAATGAACATTTGGCACGGAATTGTGATCTTACGCCGTAGCAAAATCAAGCCATTCAAGTTCTGTCGCTGACGTCCGCGTGATAAATTAGGTCATCCAAAGTTCGCAAAGAAAAGGGAGAAGGGGGTCACAACAAGCTGATTATCAATAGGGGATTTTAATTATAACAGGCAAGAAATCATTTCCAAGTAGACGGTGACACTGTGATTGTCTGAACCATCAGATATCATCCATTCACTTCAGATTATGGCCTAGATTTAGACATTAAATTAATAGGTACGGACAACCAAGATGCAAGTAAAGTTCATAAAACAAACACATTCATCAAGCTATAGTTTATTGCAGATTTTATTGTGTTTAGATCCGTACACTTCTGAGGGGTCAATTCACGAATAGCTTTGAAGTCAAACAGCAAAATTTTACCAAGAACTCAAACAACTTATAAAACGAAATTTTAGAAAGTCAGATTCCTCATATTTAGACATGCATCCCCCCCCCCCCATCATATTTAGACATGCATACGTAGTCATAAATAAATAAATATTTTGATCCATACGATAGAATAGAATAGATGTTTATTTGCTAATTAGAACCTACATGAATGAAAAAAAACACCTACATGAGGCGAACAATCAATAATGTAACATACACTTGCGCAATTCAATGGAATTCTTTATTAGCACAGATATGCGGAGATGAATTATGCATGTCAAAATAGTGCCCTGTTGAAGAGAAAGTAATTCATGGCAAAACCCAAGATATCTATTACAATATTTTACTAAATTATACAAATCTTGTTGAAAGTATCTTAAAATATTTCAGTGTGTTACACATTTGTAGTTATAATACAAAAAAAAAAGGGGGGGGAGGGGGAGTGGGGAATGTCCACAGAGGGAAATGTTTGAAGGAGGAAATATCTAGGGAAATGTCTACAGGGGTAAATGTCCTCAAGGTGGAATGTCCTGGCTTCATAAGCTATCAAGCTTGTTTTTCATTTGTTTACAATAATTTGATTATAAGATAAGATAAGATTTATTGACGTAAAATTATACCCGTAGGGGGTTAAAAAAACGTGAATACAAACAGTTTCAGACATATACATGTAGAAGACAGACACGGGTGACGGACAATACAAAACAATATACAGGACAAATTTACATTAAAATGTGCACAATCTATGGGACTGGCAAACAGTGACCTGGGGACTGGTAGTCTTCAATGCACAGCCACGTTTAAATAGGGTAGGCCCTATATTGTATGCTACATAAGAAATTTTTTTAACCATCTATTAACTGGAAACAGTCGTAAACAAAATGGGCTACATATTTAGTAATTTGTGGATTAGTGCAGGATAACAGCTCCACAAACATGTCATCAGTGCACATAGATTTATCGCTTATTAAGTTCGCCAATTCAGCCATTAGTTTTGCCCGACGCTCAGAAAATTTGCAGCAGCTAAGAAGGAAGTGTTTTTCATCCTCTAACACATCACATGTTTGTTCGCTTCTGACTTTGCCATTATATGTAACTATAAACATCGCAATATTTCTGTCCATTATATAATAATATGTCTCTTCGAACAGTTTGGCATTCTTAATTTTTCATTCAAGGATAAAATTAAAATAATTCTATCAGTTTCATTCCTCAAATTAATTTATAATGAAGAAGCATCCCAATATTTTGTGGTTTATATATTCGATCAACATATCAACGGATCCCAGATCCGATCCAGAGTATCAATTCTGATCGACTGTATTTGATTATACTGAAAATAATTCATATTTTCGGACCTTGAAATGTGTGAAACATATACTATATGGTATAGGCAGTCTGCTATGTCAGATAAAGAACAATACGTTTCCCAATTGATCAAATATTCAACGCATCATCCACAACCACAGCAATTCCAAACTTTTGGGTTGCCAGTATTTCATCAGAAATCACCAAGCCACAAACGACCAGGAAAAAGAAAAGAACTCGCACTAGGCTGCGCCTATATGTATATAATTTTCAATGTCCCTTCTAAGCTTCACGTAATATAACAGTGACTATATATGGTTTGCGAAAAAAAAAAAAAAAATGATACGAAAAAGGCAAAGTCAGAAGCGAACAAAAGAAGTATACTTCGTTCGTTTCTAGGCTTTGCCTATTTCATATTATGCTATGCCCCAAATACTTGGAACAGGAGGGTAACAAGTTGTGGAAGATGTCTTTCAACAAAAGAGGTTGCTTCTCTCGGGATCTTCTGCTCGGATCAACGACACTCTTTGTACTTTTTACATAAATGAAACATTATTACGCTTTCAGGGCAATGCATAAGTAGTAGTGAAAGGCTAAATTGCCTCCCATTTGCGGAGCGCTCACTTCCGGTTGTGCGGGGCGCTGCCCTCAGCCAATCAGAAGCGAGTATTTTGACCCGGTGCATTATGGGACATATCCAAGATGGCGGCGTCTGCCTTCTGGTTCAAGGTGGCCCTCCGCAGTTTCGTAGTAATGGCCCCTCTCTAATTTCATAATACGATAGACTGCCCTTGTTCTGCTACATCATAATTCTTCTTGTCTTCTTAATAGCTTATATCTATAATGCCATCCTGTTCAGCATTATCAACGCTGCAAACGAGTACGTACAAATCGAGTGCTGGCTTCGTCTACACGCTGATCAGGATCATGGAGTAAAGTTTGTCCTGCCTCAGTTATGCCCCTTGGGTGTGCCTAAAAATCAGGACTCATTTACGGGAAGAAAATCTGACAAAAAACGGTTAGGTTTTCACCCCCTTTTTTTTGCCTTTTTAAGTTGAGACCGGACCAGGGAACGTGAGTAAGAAGTTTAATTGAAATCGCTCTTACAGATTTTTCTGGAAATTGAGCGAATTTGACCATTTTTCGACATTTTTAAGGGGTTTTCTAGGAAAAATGAAGCAAGCATGGAGGAGAATGTTCGAGTTAAATTTTTCTATAACATAGCAGTGTTATATCTTAAAATAATAGTTTCATCATGCTCTTTCAGAAAATATATACATATAAGTGATTTGGGTTGAAGGGTTTGCGACAACTGGTGGCCGAAAAACGGACCCATAGTCTATTCCATGCCGAATAAAAGAATCTCCGGAGTGCACCCTTAAGGCATAATAGTGGAGTCTATGCTTTATCTTAATGTAGACTCCGTTACGGAGCGGAGATGTATCATTACGCCAGATTGTTTAATTTTGACTGCCTAGTTATACCTGAAGCTCTATTTTCGGAAGCAGGTGGAAAGAAGACCAGGAGTTCGATTAAAATAATCCACAGTGTGTCCATTAGTATACAATTGAGATTACTGCATACTGTATTCCATACAGGAGTTATCTCCCCCTGGACTGAGATTTCGGTGGATATTAAGGCAGAACGAGGTCCTATCAGAATGATATAAATTTGCCAGTGTAAATTTTCTTTACAAGAGAACCCATTTACAGTCCATAAATGATGGAATGGATGTATATTATTATGGTTTTACAAATTATTTCTCAAGTTTCTGAAGTATTTCCCATGTTTCTAAGAGAAAATTGAGTGCAAACTTACCAATAATTTGACT
>JAVTVY010011548.1:0-52970 GCA_036873755.1 Hanleya hanleyi
GTCACGTGCATCACTGCTGGCAAGCGACGCGGTGGTGACCTACTTTTTGCCAGATGGATGTACACTTGTATGTTGTGGCCAATTAATATTCCAGATTTTTAAATGGAGTATAGGGTAACTGGGTTATAGGGTTAATTTTGCTAAGCAGATATCTCCAGTGTGCCTGCTTTGCCAAATTTCATTCGTGCACGATGGCGTAAGCAGATAGCTTCCCATCTTCACCAGCGAAGTCAGCTACACCGCAAAGCTCTCTACGCTGCCTTGACATTCTTGGCTGGTGGCAGAGGAGTACTGCTCTGCGCCACCTAGTGGAAGTTTTAACGATGAGAGACTTTTTGCCTCCAGGAGTTGTTCCCCTTCAATTTCAAGTCGATCACACTCGTAAGGGGATTCGTTATCGTTCGACCGTGCAGCGCGTCCCAAACGCTGATTCAGTTGATCAGAACACCGAAAATGGCCGTGAAAATGCTTCTCCTGTTTTGTTTTTCGGCAGGATTTCCCCGCACATTCGACACAGATGATAATCAACTGCTACGTAACGCGCATTCTAATTGGATGCAGCAAGCCGTCTCTGTATCCACTCAACGATGAGGATTCACGTTCCAACTTTACTAGAGAAGTATGCCAAGGCAATGTACAGAGCAACGTGATGTACGTCGACTTGGCTAGAGAAGATGATAGCTTCCGTGTGCGGGCAACTTTATGAAAGTTTTTGGTCATTCGTGCCCTAGAGGCAAATATCCAACGTGTTTATTAATTTTGGATACGCGTGGAAGAAATCTCACAGTGTGCGCTGAACGAAAGCTACGTGTTTGCGCCTTATTGTTAGAGTGCATGCGTGAACCAGCCGCGTGGTCACATGACGGAGAATACAAGCTTAATAAAACCTTTTCAGTGAGTATTTTAATGCGAAGAAAATTGTGCTTGCCAACACGGGCAGCTATAACATGAACGTTGCCTCAGCAAATAAGCGCCAACTTCTACGGTAGCACTCGTGAGTTGCAACAACAACAATTTTGCTCGATAATTTGTCTCCAAAATTCAACATTTTTATTTGGGAACTCGGCTTATCTCTTACTATAATTCAATGGGGTTTTTTGTGCTTTTTGTTTTCGTTGGCCTTCAGTGCGCATATTTCCACTGATTAAATTGATTGATTGATTGATTGGAATTGTAGTTTAAGGGTCGTTTCTCTTACGCATTTCGCGGCCCATGTTTTATTTAAATTTCACGGTATATTTCTTACTTCATATATCACGAATCTGACCAGAGTGTAAATCGGTCTCGGGCAAAAACCGGAAAACGGGTAGCATTTTTGTTGCGAGGCGAATAAATAGCACGGTCAGGATCGTTGTGTGTCTTTAGCTGATGTGGTCATCGTGCGCATGCGCACTAGGGAGACCTGTTGTGAGCGTTTTTGGCGATAAATGGGTCATGCATACTGTGTTCAAATGTGTCAGACTTCGTGTCCTATTGAAGCTTTCGTTGTGTAGAGGAAGACTGGGGCGTTGAACTGTGACGTTATTCTGCGCATGCAGAGTCCGGAAAGACAGTATGGAAAGAGCACTTTTGGATGATCGCACTCGCATGGTGTGGGATGTGTTTACACCTTGGATGTAAAAAGTATACATTTTGTAGTCAGTCCTTATTAAGCATCCCAATCAGGTTACAGGTCACGTGAATGTGACGTCATCAGTAATTGAGAAAGTGCAGATACGGTTGGTTTGGATGCGCACTCGGGACTATGCGCTTATACACTAGCCATTGGGGCGACTAGGTACAGGCACGGCGGAAGCAATTCATGATTGGGGTGGGGGATACTATCATAGGACAATCAGCCGATGGTCCAGGGGCCGCCTAGGCCCCGGAAGCTCCAGGGGTCTTAGATGGCCGAAGAGGCGTTCTAGCGTATTTCCAAACAAAAAAACAAGAAATCCTCGCCCGTGTAAAGTCTATTTGTGTTGCCGGTTTTCCAAACATTTTTTTTGATATTCATCGTCAAGCAAAAAGATGTTCGGAAGTATAAATAATTTAAATATATATCAATCCAAATATATTCAATCTGAAGGTTCGTTAAGCTTCGATCATTTCACTGGCACAGAGATTTTTTCTACTTGTTGGGGGTCCGTGTAACCTTGCACAATTCAATTTTCATTTTTTTGTTTTTGGTTTCTCAAAATCAAAAATTGAAATTTGACCGTCAATTTTCAAATTTTTTTTTTCGTTTTCGGTTTCTCAAAATCAAAAATTGAAATTTGACATTCAATTTTCGTTTTTCGTTTTACTTCGCGCAAAAATGAAAATCAAATATTGAAAATTGCTTCGACTTGTCCGTTTTTCGTTTTTTGATCTTAACTTTGACGCGTCAGTGTTAACTGCGCACGCGCAAGGCTTATGATGTCACTTTCGATCTGCGGAGTAGTATAGAAAGCGCAAATCGAATTGTTTAGGCAGGTGTGGAGCATAATCTGGAAAACCAGCAGGGGGAATGATATGAGAGTTTCACTACACTATAGATCCCTGGAGCCAGACATTCGAGATAGATTATAATGGGTCAACTACGCATGCGCAAAAGCGAGTAGGCAACCGTGCAGCAGGTGTGAAATATTATATGGAGAACAACGGGGTTGATACACATGGGAGTTTCATTAAAGTAGGGTAGAATAATAAATACTTGGGTACCCTAATCATAACCCCCAAAGGAACTTCCCGCACTTAAAGCGTTGAAGCGTTTTTGATGCTGAACGTTGACAGGCATCTGAACGCTCCAACGACCCAGGTCCCAAAATTAGAGAATGAAGATTGAACCGGAAGCGTTGAAGCATTCAGACGTCTGGCATCAAACGTGGCGATTGTGTGCATACTTGTTTGAAATGGTGGTTTACGGGCCGCTTTGCCATATACGGATTTCGCGGCCTGTCACCGCGATTATTACTCTTATTGGTATTAAATCTTTGTTGGTATCTTTATAAATACTATATTTCAAATCAATAACAAATAGCGGTTGTGTGCATGAATGCTGTTCGCTTTTGTAGCGCTCTAAACATCTATTTTTAGAAATGAGAATATCTAAGACTGCGTCCTGATTGGCTCAGACCTCAATGCCAATAACCAATGAGAACAGCGGGATGCCACCTATCCAGACCTGTCTGGTGCATCTTCACAAGTCCAGGTAAATCGTGAATCCTCGCGCAGGGTTTACCTGGACATTTTTGGTGATTCGAGTGAGTTCTTGAGTCGTTGCCTCAATCTCGAACATTTCATCCCCCGAGGTTATTTTAAATTAGAGGATACCCCTTGATCTTTTTTTATCCATAACTACCGTGGGCAACCAACCAAGGCAATGTATAAATACCCTAACAAATCGATCAACTGGCTCCCGAGGATGGCCTGGTGGGCCACATGCCTCTCAAGCTCCACACCTCTTATACGACACGATTTGCGTTTTCTATTCTACTCGTCGTACCGGAAGTGACATCATAACTCGTTCACGTGCGAACTTGACATTGATACGTCAAGTCGAGGCAATTTTCAATATTTGATTTTCATTTTTGCGTGAAGCAAAACAAGAAACGAAAATTGAAAATTGACCGTCAAATATCAATTTTCGTTTTTTGTTTTTGTATTCCCAAAATCAAAAATTGAAAATTGATGTTCAAATTTCAATTTTTGATTTTGAGATCACAAAAACAAAAAACGAAAATTGAAAATTGACGGTTAAATTTCAATTTTTAATTTTGAGAAACCAAAAACGAAAAACGAAAATTGAACTGTGCAAGGTTACACGGACCGTTGGGGAGCCTTTTGTCTCCTTGTGATTCATGTATATTGAAAATTCTACCGCCGTCAGCGAATGTTCAACTTCTGCTCTACCGATACGTGGGGTGAAAACTTACTTTGGTATACTGAATGCTCCTGCATGTCCATAGCGAGGAACCGATTCTCGTTGTTGACGAATTCATTCGCTAAACCAACCAAGGTGATGGAATACGTACAGCTTGGTTGATATACATGAAGCGAAGGAAGTCGTCAACAAAGAGAATCGTAGGCGAGTATTTGGTCGATTTTTGGAGTGGTCATGCAGTCATAATTGACTGGCTATTATAGCGTGTACTATAGAGCAGCATTTTACAAACACAACTTGCAAATTATGTGAATAATCAAGTATGTCTCTCATGGTTATTACTTACCGGAAATTAAAATCTGCATCCAATACAGATATAGATGTTTTCGCGTCATTCTATGGGTTCTTTATCTTTCTCTGTCCAATTCATGGCGTGAGGATTTAATCATTTTTCTCTACCATCTTTTATATGGTATAACACTGTTAACCTTTTGTGAACCTAAAAATTACTAAACAATGCCAGTAAAAAAATTCTAGAGCTTTGACTGACCCACTAATACTGGACAGTTGTAAATAGTTTGAGTTATGCGATAGATATGCGACGCAGACAATACATTTTACTATTCATTTCGAAAATACGTATTCATTGAAAAAAATTTGCGCTGATATCATAGGAATTTTAGGTGAGTTGGCCAAATTATTGGAGGGGGGGTCAGCCCCCGTAGTGGTATGATTGATTGAAATTGTAGTTTAAGGGCCGCTTCAGATACAGATTTCTAGTGGCACGAGCGGGTAAATGGGCTGGTATGTACAGTGTCCTGACTGTCGTAGGCCAATGATATGCCCAAGGGCACTACGGGTGTAGTATAGAAAGGGTATTTGAGTTATTATTCGCGTCCGGTGACGTCATTGTGCGCATGAGATCAACAACAACAAGGAGTTCGTGTATACGTTTTATTATCCCAAATGTTGCATCACACCCAAGCTGGGGGAGTCGCTTTGGATATCTTAATTATGGTCTATATTGTTTTTTGGGGTCATTATCATGGTATCTCAGTAGTATAGCAAACCCCGGAAAGGTCGTATTTTGCCGGGGGAGGTAACTCTTGATTCCGACAGGGGGCGCCACCAGCTCAAGAGACCAAAACCTGGCTCCAACACAGAAGAGTGCCAATGGGGAGGTAACTCTTGATGCACTTTTGTGATTTTTGGCAAATTCCGGGTTATCTTCCCTGATTCGAACATTTGCATATTAAATCTATACGGGAAAATGCCTGTATGGGGTATGGATGGTCCGATTGGGTCGTATGAGGTATCAATGTGAAGCATTTGTGAAGGCGCATCAGATGGGCTGGGTGTGGGGTTGAAGTATTGTCATTCTGCGCATGCACGGTAGACAAAGGGTATGGAAATAGACGTTTTGGGGTCTAGGTGGGCAACTAATGGTCCGAATGCGTCGAGTGAAGTATCAATGTGAAGCATATGTGAGGGGGCATCCGACGGGGTGGGTGTGGAGTTGGAATATCGTCATTCTGCGCATGCACAGTAGACGAAAGTGTATGGAAATAGACGTTTTGGGATCTGGGTGAGCCCCTAATGGGCCGATGGAGTCGTATGAGGTATCAGTGTGAAGCATATGTGAGGGGGCATCCGCCTGGACTAGTGCCTCGGCCGTTGTCAACATTCTGCGCATGCGCAGACAGGGAATTGTGGCAGAAGGGTATGGAAATAGACGTTTTGCGGTCGAGGTGGGCCTCTAGTGGTCCGATTGGGTCGAGTGAGGTATCAATGTGAAACATATGTGAGGGGGCATCCGATAGGCTGGGTGTGGGGTTGAAATATCGGCATTCTGCGCATGCGCAGTAGACAAAGGGTATGGAAATAGACGTTTTGGGATCTAGGGCAGCCCCTAATGGTCCGATGGAGTCGTATGAGGTATCAATGTGAAGCATATGTGAGGGGCATCCGCCTCGACTAGTGTCTCGGCCGTTGTCAACATCCTGGGGATGCACAGACAGGGAATTGTGGGAAAAGGGTATGAAAATAGACGTTTTAGGGTCTGGGTGGGCCACTGGGTGAGTCGTATGAGGTATCAACGTGAAGCATATTTGAGGGGGCATCCGACTGGACTAGTGTGTCGGCCGTGTTCGACATTCTGCGTATGCGCAGACAGGGAATTGTGAGAAAAGGGCATTGGAAGGAACGTTTTGGGATCGACATGGTGGTCTGATGGGGTCGAGTGAGGTACATGTGTATCGTTGTGAAGCAGTCGTGAGGGAGCATCCAAAGGGGTGGATGTGACGTAAAACTGACGTCATTCTAAGCATGCGCAGTAGACCAAGGGTATGGAAATAGACGTTTTCGGGTCTAGGTGGGCCACTATGGGTCCGATGGAGTCGTATGAGGTATTATTTTGAAGCTCTCGTGAAAGAGCATCCGACTGGACTCATGGTTCGTCCGTGTTCAAGAGTCTGCGCATGCGCAGTCTGGTCGTAATATAGAAATATACACATGGGAGTGTGTTTGGTGTACTAAACCCCATATGGGTCCATGGTTGTGGTTTGGTGGTGTGGGTTCTGCGCAAGTGTGTGTGACGTCACTTCGGGTTTCTCTAAAACTACCTCCGAACACAGAAGAGTTCCAACTTTTCCTTAGACCTGATGCATGTACTTTCAACATCCGGGTTTCCCACCGCATGTATGGAATGCATGTGCTGTAAAATCCGGCACCTCTTCAACATCCGGGACCTCTTCAAAATCCGGCACCTCTTCAACATCCGGGGTTTCCTCCCGGCCCGGCCGCACGCCTGCGCGGGTTTTACCCAGCTACAAGCCTGTGCGGTGCAATGTCCGGCCCTCTCCAGGCCTAGCCTTTATTTATTCTTCCGAAGCATCCATGTATAGAGGAGGGTCTCCGAAAATATTACCGTCTATTTACCTATGTGAAATGGCCAGTGGGGAACCCTCAGTTTTTCACAGAATCATACTGGCACGAAAAAATACATGAAACCATGGAACTTATAGTAATAAACTTAATCTATAGGTGTTGGACGGGTCTCCACTCGCCGTCTTCCTGGTCTTTACCCACACCTCGAACCTCTATAGTTTTTTTTCACCCCACCTGTTGCTCTTGTAACTTGTAACTCCTCGTCAAAATTTTTGTGCTGGAATGCCCACTCTTAACCTAGACCAAAACATGTACTTGGTCTGTGGGCTGATTTCATTGGCTCTCTACTTTACTGCAGTGCTCTTGCATTGTTTTCTGGACATTCATGGGTTACATTTGGCCCCATCCTAGGCCACTGATTGGCTACTTTTCTAAGCCCATTCATTGACTGAATCCAAACATGTCCCACATTGGGCATTATGCTCACACAGAAAACACACACGACAGAGTTTTGAGATCTCATTTTTTTATTCAGTGAACAACAACAACGTGAGAACAACCACGTGAAAAAACTGAAGCCCAGAACAGGGGGTTTTACGTGAAAAAATTTAAGCCCAGAACGGGACTTGTACATTGAACTGAACGGCAGCCCAGCCATATACGAGTACATGTCGGTCCTCGGTACTCGTCAAACATGTGGACGATCGTCTGCATGGAATGTCCCCGACATCGATGGTACAGGTAAAACAAGCAATGTTGTCCGCACACACTACTGGTCAGGCTTTGCAACGTTTTGGTATTCCAACACCACGTCTCTGTGCCTTGAACCATGAAGTCTGTTAAATCGGGATGGAGGGGTGGTAGGCCGTACGGGTCAAAGTATTCGCCCCGCTATTCTGTCAAGTACACGGCCACCCAGTGTTGACCGGGCCGATCCATCGAGTCTGTATTCAGGACGTGAGCAGCAGGATACACACGGTCTAATGGGAACACATCTCGGGCGAACACTCCTTGAAAGACCATGCGTGTCCCTAGGTCATTCTGCAGCACGGTGCGTATCTGGTCTGTATCCATGTTAGGTGGCAAAGTCACAGAGCACGTTACGGCTTTTATCGATTTGAATAATGTTGTCAAACTCAGCGTAGCAAATCACATTGATGGTTTTCGGTAAAGGTGTCCCGAAATGCAGTTCCAAGCGTAAGCTGCATTTCTTGACGAGACTCAGTTGATGATCGTTGTCTAAGGTATGGGTCAGATCGAAACAGAACAATGTGTATCCTTTGCCGAAATCGTCTCTACTGATCATATTTCCTTCGTCTTGGTTGATTTGACCAGTTGCTGTGAAGAGGTTCAGGTAGCTTCGGATGTAATTGGCCGTTCCGAAGTTAGGTTGTAAGGGCCGTACAGGGACCTGCTGGCCATCCACATGCAGGGCCACGAAATTGATGTTGAACGCTTTTAGGTGAACGAATTCCTCGAGATAGTCCCATTATAACTGACGTTCTCCACACAGACTAGGGTTAAACGCTTGGGCAAATCCCCCAGGAACAGGTTTTCTTGATTGACAGTCATATTCCCTTTAGGAACGGAAAAGACCTTGGTCTGTACTCGTCGAATCGGGTACTGGGCTGGTTTTTTCTCCAAGGCTCTGATGTGCCCCAACTGTACACCTGGGCTCGGTTTCACTTTGCATACAAACAAACTTGGATGACAATGTTATACTCGAGGTCCTCACTCGGGGCTATCAAGGCAAACAGACAGGTACTCCATTCAAGAGCTATCGGTCCTGCATGAATAAGTCCGCATGCAGGCGTCCCATCATATCGACCGAGTGATTCTTTGCTGTGACATCCACTCTCTCCGAATAGCCGTCTTTATCGGGACTCGCTTCCGTATTGCCTTGGGTATCTCGGTAGAACAACGGGGCTGTCAAATACGGCTTTTTAGCGTCACGCCCGTAGGATAACAGTGTTTCGATGTAGGCTCGGTACGGGTATGTGTTCGTTGAGGCGCTCATCAGTTTATCACTGAGGGATATATCCACTTGCTGGAATAGCGAATGAGGCCAGAGATTCACTGGACCCAGGGGTGCATCTGCTTTGAGGACAGACCCATCTTTATTGGTAATTTTAGCTTTCACAGGTACGTATGGGCTAAATCCAGGTAGGTCGTATCTGCGTTGGTGATGGTGAATTCAATGGGGCCTGTGGCTGTAATGCTGGAAAGGGAGAGATGTTCCACCCATTGACCCTCTTCGGAACTGGTCTGAGTAGGTGGGACGGTCCATACATCAAAGTCACTGATGGTAGAAGGACACGACTCGGCGTGGATGAAAGCCATGTTTAAGAAAAGATATCCTGGGTCTTCGATGTGCGTCGTCGCTGGGTCGGTCGTCGACCTGTGCGTGGTCTCGGTGGTGCAGGTCTTTTATTCCCTACGGTGTGTTGTGCTTTGGCGACCAAGACGCCTCCTGCTTCTTTGGCTCGGCGTTTCAGTGCTTCTTTGAGTGCCGCACCGCCCAAGACATCACCCGCGACTTGCAGTCCACTGCGTACCGCTTGTTTGCCGATCGCTTTGACCCCACGCGTCACCAAGGGGAGGAACGTTTTGACGATGCTCCCGAGTATGTTCCCCAGCCCATGTCCTCGTTGCATGCGTGTACCTGCAAAGACCGGAAAGCTACCCCCGGCCTGTTGGGTATAATAGTCCATATAGCTACGTGCATCACACTCGTAAGGCACCTTCATTATGCAAAGTGAACCGCTCGGACTTGACGGAAATGAAGTGCCAGCACCACTTTCCCACGCTCGAATGCGATCGGCTGACCGGTGTCGTCTCTTATATCGATGACGATGGAGCTAATATCCGACTGACCGGTAGATAAACGATGTGCCTGAAACTGTGGGTGACTTGAGCTCCATACTTACCTTTCACCGGGCAGACGCGTAGTAGAGGTAGGTTGCTGTCTCCGACAATGTGTGCATCGACCACGTCTGAGCAGATGTACAGGCCATACATACCATCACGCATGTCCATCGGGAAGTGGCCTGTCTCGCCGGTGGGACTTCTCAGCCCACCCATGAACTCTTTGGGAGTATAGTATTGGCCATCGGGTAGGGTGAGTCGGGTTTCTTGGCCTTCGTAGGTCACCTCGTACCACACTTCACCACCTCGCACGTTGTACCACGAGTGAGGGTATTGGATATCCACGAGTCCACATTCCCAGCGTCCAGGTAAATGCAACGGTTGCGGTAACTGGGTCACGTACTTGGTCAAGGTGTCGTCAGGAAACACATCAGCCGAGCTGTTACTGGGTAGGGTGAGGTAAAACATAACGACGGAGCTTTCCTGATGCTGCTGTTGGTTTTAATACTTCTCCCAGCTCTTGGGGCGCTAATCGTGGTGATGGTCGCGGTGACTTAGATCTTGGTGGTTGCAGGGGGTGGCGTGGTAAAAGGGGTGATAAAGTAGGTGCCCGCCGTGGTGGTGTTTTGGGGGGTGACTCCGGTTCCCACTCGGCTTCCCAAGAAGGTTGTGGAGTCTGTCGTTGTGCGTGCACCGGCGATTCATGCTGCATCCAGGCCCAGCGCTGGGGGTGCCCCACCAATTCCTGTGGTACATGCATGTCTTTCAAGCCTTGAACGAAGACCTCTCATCCTCGAGGATTCGTGTGCGACCTGCGTTGACGCATCAGGTCATTCACTAAATCAGTCATGTGGGTACCGGGGAACACCTGATTCTGTACCAGTAGTTCACCTTTATCATTCCAAATAATGTTAAGATTCTGTTTCATCCGTTGTAATACCAGGCCAGCTTGTTTCTTGAACGATGCAGGTACACTCTTCAGGACTTCGTCTTCGACCCACTGTGGGGCTGTGGGTGGTACCCCTGGTAATGGCGGCTGTTGGAGCGGTGCTGAGGTTGGTGGTGGTGGTGCTGCTGGGGTAGAGAGGGTTTTGTTTTGGTCCATGAACGTCATGTACCGCTGAAGCGTTTCATTGTACTGTTGTACTTTCTCACTGTCGCTCATTTCCGATCGTTGTAAGATCTGAAGCATCTCTTCATCGAGTGTGTTTATCGTCTTCACCGTAGAGGGTAAGGGGTACGGTGATTGGAAGTTTTGAAGGAACCGAGGTTCGACGAGGACCATTTTTTTCGTGTGGTTCGTTGTCGACCGAACAGTCCACCCAATACTGGACCCAACACGGAAGCCGCCAACGGTGCTAAAATGGTCCCGAGAACGCCGCCTTTCTGTAACACCTTTTTCTTTTGTGTTTGAGAGACTCGCTTCTGGACTAAGGTTCTCAGACCTGTCTTATGCTTGGACAACTTCGCCTTCTGAGCCGGAGTCAGTGGTACGTTGCCTTTTAAGATATTGAGTCCAATCTCACACAGACAGCACACGAGAGCAGGATCTGCGCCGCGTACAATGGTTCGAACCAACTCGGGTTGGGCCGTAGTCCGTAGTCGAAGGTGGGCGGGGGTGGCTTGCTTCAGATCGAAGAGCATATACCCGCGCTGAGGAGTTGTCGCATCTTTAAAGGCTTCCAACACAAACGCAGTACTTGCAAATCGTTGCCTGGTAATTCCGTTGTTGTTGTTGTTGCGTTGTTGTTGTTTTTCAACTTGTTGTCCAAACAACATTTCTCTCTTCTTCACTTTTGTCGTGATACTACGGTATCAATAATGCCTTGTAATCCTACATCTCAACGACCGTCATTAAGAATTTGACACACAAACGCAACTTGGCTGGTTGGAACACAAGAATATAAACTTTTCTGTTACACGGAATGCCACGTTCGCATCAAAACTTGACAAAATTTACCGGTACAGCAAAACGCAGAAGTAGGCTGGTTCCCTAGCAAAGTTGCATATGTAAGTAATGTAACATTAATTTAGGGTACCAGGCACAGCGACTCCAAACAAAAGATCGACTGTTCTGTCAATTACGGTGTCTGTTGTTACCCGCGCAACTGTTGGGATTATTGTCCAAAAATCTCAACTGATACTTGAGATAAATTTCTACAGCTTGGCGAATTAAAAGATAGTACATCTGTTTAAATTATGTGTAAAATGAGAGATGAACTATTCTCCGCGGGATGTTTTTTTGCCATTTACTTCTGTGTTAAACTTAGGCTTATCAGAGGGAGGAAAATCTCCCAGTGACGTCATTGTACTAACACAATTCTCTCTCTCTCCACTGGTAGCCTATAGCATTGGGCCCTGCTGTTAATACCTAAATTAACTGACAGTAATACAGTCTATCTCCACTGGAATTCTCGAAGGTTTGACAACTGAGTCTAGATATAGTTGTTATGAGAATTAATTTTTAAAAAAAAATTAAATCGCTCTTTAATTCATTGTAAATCAATGTATGAAAGAAAACTAAAACTGTGATTCTTAGGTTTTGCCCTGCTTGAATGGAAATGACTGGAGTCAAAGCTGAGAGACAAAAATGTAGGAAAAGTAAAAAAAAAAAAAAAAGTAAAAAGTAAAAAACAAACAAACAAAAAACTAATAATAAAAAAAAAGTAGAAGGAAACAAAGAAGAAAATCATAATTTATTAAAATATATATGTAGGCATCTACCACCAAGTATCCCTCAAGCCAGGGAATATGTTCCTTATGAGTCCCCAGATAAAGGTGGACAATAGTCTGTCTGGGTACAAGAATGAGTCTGGAAGAAAGGTTTTCATTACGGTTACCGGTACCGTATATAAAAGCAGAAACAATATATCCTTACACGAAAGACCGACCTCTGTTTACACATGTTTTCTTTGCAAACTGGGAGTCGAACCTGTCAAAATGTACAATATTTGTCAAGATACTGTCCAGCGGTACAAATGTTAATGTTAAGAAATGCGTCTCACGTTCAATTTGTTGAAAATTAACAGGTTGATAAGGTATAAGAAGGTCATAGATTTGGCTAGAATAAATGTTTAAGTCTAGGAGGTACCAACAAGGTACACCCCAAGTTGTAAAATTAACCAAGTTCATAAGGTACCAAGAAGGTACAGGGCTTTGGCTTGAACAAAATTCCAAGTCTGAGAGGTACCATCAAGGTACAGTTCAATTTGATGAAAATTAAGCTAAGTTGATAAGGCACCATGGAGGTACTGGTACAGACTTTGCCAGGTACCGATCAGGTATATACCTTCTCAAGGCACACCTACCGAACCTCAAGAGGTACTGTTGAGGTATATACAATGTACAATAAGTCATCCGATCGGTTATAAGGTATCGTTAAGGTACACTCTAAAGTTAAGGTACAATTAAGGCACATCTAAGGTACCAGACAGGTATATACCTCTTAAAGGTATATACCTTGCTACTGTGAGGGTAACCCAGCTGAGGATTTCCCCCAGCAGCGGCGTCTGTTGGCTGGGTTCGGTCTACATGTATTTATAGAACACTGCGTCTGGAGAAGATATGTTTGTCCGCTTCTTGGGGTGTACCCTTCTTTGCGATGTGTTTCTGCTTCGCCATTATAGATCGCCGTCATGGGTCGGTTATTGACAAGGGAGATAACCTACCCAGTTAGCCCGAAAACATCGGCTAAGAGTCTATTTTTTTTGGGGGGGGTTGTTGTTGCTGACCCCTTAGCCCGAATCACTTATAGGCCTACAGACCGAAAAGGAACAAAATAAATAAGACGTCAGTCGCTCGAGATCTTCAACCGCACACGGCGTGGGGAATTGAGACAGAGGCACAAAAAGCATTTTATCGAATAAATCATATGATTTGGCATCTCCAGCACTATGACAACCACCTAATGACTCCTATAATTAGATGGAATCTGCCATCAAACACGGATTTTGTCATTTGGCCGTTGTGTTTCTTTCGCCATAGTTTACAGGGACATGCGCAGAATGGGGTTGACTTATTGACTCACGTCATCAAGAACCAATAGCGACGTGTGTTTATTGACGTCATCAGAAAGGTCACGAGATCAAGGTCATATTCTCACAAGATGTCAGAAAGGCGCGAAAACGTTAAAATCAATGGAAGTTTTTTCTCACACATTTGATCACATTTTGTCAGCATCAAAACAGTCATGAGAGATGGTACATGGTTAAAGAAGCTCAAGTCGGTCAAACTGTATCAAATTGGATTTTTTTTGCTCTCCTGTTTCGTTATTTTCGTCAGCGAAAAGCCGCTTTTCGCGCATAAATTTTTATCGCTAAAATTTAACCCAGGCGCGCTCTGGGCTGTGATAGGAATGCCACGCCCCCTTGCCTATATTCACCTATCACAGCCAGAGTTTCTGGGTTACCTACCCAGTATGCAGATGGCGCTATGAATTTTATCCAGAGATTTTGTTTGTGTTGTTGTTGTTGCTCTGTGCACCTTGAAGGAGTTCGGCAGGTGTTCGAGATGTACCTGAAGATTAAGGTAAGTTGTACAGCTTGAAAACTGCATGCACTGGGACTTAATTCTCCCTCCCCCTCCCTCCTGTACACAAGGTGTACAGCCTTAGCACGCCCTTACTGATATTGTCACACTGATTAACCAGTGAAAATCATGCCTTCCTATGGGTGTCCGATCTATTATCGTGTGGTTTTGAAGGTTTATTTGGAGTATATAAAAAAGTACTTCTTAAAATGACATGAAAACTGACACGATGATTGCTGAGCTCGTCGGATATCTTCTGTTATGAATTCCATCGATGACGTCAGTAGTATATAGTACCATTTACAGCGCGTATTGACCTACTTTTTTGTTCCCCCCGGTGGAGGATTGAGGAGGAACCTAATCACGTGATCAAGGCATGTCTAGACTTGTTGGTGTGTGGTCAAAATGGCGGCCTGTGGGTGGTGGGGGGTTCAAAATGGCGGCTGTGGGAGGTGGTGGGTTCAAAATGGCGGCCTGTGGGTGGTGGTGGGTTCAAAATGGCGGCTGTGGGAGGTGGTGGGACCAAAATGGCGGCTGTGCATGGGTGGTGGTGGGACCAAAATGGCGGCTGTGGGAGGTGGTGGGTTCAAAATGGCGGCCTGTGGGTGGTGGTGGGTTCAAAATGGCGGCTGTGGGAGGTGGTGGGACCAAAATGGCGGCTGTGGGTGGTGGTGGGACCAAAATGGCGGCTGTGGGAGGTGGTGGGTTCAAAATGGCGGCTGTGGGAGGTGGTGGGTTCAAAATGGCGGCCTGTGGGTGGTGGTGGTGGTCAAAATGGCGGCTGTGGTTTGACGATCACGTGACCTTTGTACATGTCTAGACTTGTTGGTGTGTGTTGATGCGGCGTGTGTGTCCAAAATGGCGGCGTGTGTGGTCAAAATGGCGGATTGTAGAAAAACGTATAAAAGGAGGCGATTTTTAGGGGTGGGGTGTATTCATTGGCCTATCTACGGTTGCAGAGCCATGACGGAGACCGAGCCCTATGCGTCTCGGATTTTACAGCATGCCACCGTGGTAAATTCACTCACGGGTTACCGAGCGGTGGTCCGGTCCATGTTTGCAGATGGCGATGACAACGAGGGGCGACGCCAGATCCTGAACGAGTTCACAGAAGCGGTCCTCGACAGAGTGCACTCGATGGAGAGGTGTGCCATCACTCACCACTACTGGACTATGACAGCCATACTTGATGCTCGGGCTATGGACCACGAGCGCTCACGCCGGAACCAGCGACGGCTGGTTGGCCTAGTCATGGTCTGTGCCCTATTGACCCTGGCGCTGTGGCATTGACAGTGGGACTATAAATACGAGGGTCAGACACCGTGTGTGTCATTCAACGATCGACATTGGATCAAGCATGTCATCCGTCCTACGAGCCATCCTGCCCCTTACACCCCAGGTGGTGTTACACGTCTATGAAGATAAAGTCACCCTCGTGGAAGATCGGGATGCCTGTGGGTGGAGTTCGGAGTACACATCCACTACGGTTACCCTACACCGTGATGGTTGGACCAAATTTAAACGGGTGTTGAGCGGTGAGCTCGACGGAAACCTCCTCCACCTCGAGAACGCTAACTACGTACACCGTGGACCCTTCTTTGCCCGTGTGGGACGTTACCACGATCCTACGCAAAGCTTCACCCTAGACCCTGATCTGTGGACAGCCTTGGAGAAAGTGGTGCCTATTGTGGACCAGCTCTTTACACCGGACGAACGGTCATCAGACCAGTTGGGATGGGCTCGTGCTATTGAGGACGCGCTGGCTGAACCCAATGAGCAACTGTCTAGTCATGAACCAGACGACGAGGCTATAGACTATCCGGCTGAACTGAGTCAACCAACACAACGGTGGTAGAAACTTGTTATAAATAAACCATACTCTCCGGGTCCATCATCATTGTGTCACCATGAAGCGCTGGGAGAAGGTGTTGGATAACTTATACTACAGTTCCGACAGTCCGGCGGCCTATAGTGCACTGTCGGCTCTCTATCGAGCAGCCAAACCCCAGGGGATACAATGTGCTCAAGTCCGAGATTGGTTAAGAAAACAAGACACCTATACCTTACATCGATCTGTCCGTCGCCATGTTCTACGGAACCGGGTCATCGTGGGAGGAATAGATGCCCAGTGGCAAGCGGATTTGGTCGATATGAGCGCTTTTGCCAAACACAACGATGGGAATCGGTATATCTTGACGTGCATCGATATTCTATCGAAGTATGCGTGGGTGGTACCCATCCGGACGAAAACGGGGGCGAATCTCATAGCGGCGTTCAAAGACATCTTCAAGACCGGGCGCAAACCTTTGTATTTGCAAACCGACGAAGGCACGGAATTCCTCAACAGACCGTTCCAAGCCTTTCTCAAGAAACAGAAGGTCTTCTTCTTCCATACGTACAACGAGACCAAGGCTTCCGTGGTGGAAAGGTTCAACAGGACATTCAAAGGCCGCATGTATAAATATTTCACCTATAAGAATACAAGGCGGTATATCAATGTTCTCCCGAAACTTGTAAGGGGTTACAATCGAGCCTATCACCGGAGTATACAGAGAGCCCCCATTATCGTGACCCAACGCAATGAAGCCCAAGTCCGGCGTGTCTTGTACCCCATGCCATCGCAACGAGCACCGAAGGCGGTGTACAAGGTCGGGGACCCTGTACGGATCAGTAAAGTCAAGGGCAAGTTCGAGAAAAGTTACTTGCCCAACTGGAGCGATGAGCACTTCCTGATTAAACAGCGCCTACCCCGACAACAGCGAGTCTATGAACTGGAAGATCTTCAACGGGAACCGTTGCTAGGGACGTTTTACGAGATGGAATTACAGCCTGTCGTAAAAACACAGCAAGACTACTACACGGTGGAGCAGATTTGAAAACGGAACGTCGACGTGGCAAACTGTTTCATTTCGTCAAATGGCAAGGCTGGCCCAGTTCCTTCAATTCCTGGGTCGCTGCCAACCAGGTGAAACGACTATAAAGCCAGACACCACTACCGTCATCCTTCATTCCACGGTCGACCATGAACACGGTGCAACCGTCTCTGAATACAGCGTCTTCCAAAACGCGCAAAGCGCAAGTGGGCTTTGGGGTGATAGTGCTAACCCTGCTGAGTGTGTTGTACGGTGGTGTGTTTTACGACGTAGCGTATGTCAGTACGTTACTTAACCAACTGAGAACACCAGCCATCAGTGAAACCGGTCTACAGAGAGCACCAGTCGTATCGAGCCCAGTCATCACCACCACACCCCGTGTACAAGCCACAACGAGCTCCACACCAACGCCAAGTACACCCACTACGTCTGAAGACCCACCGGATATCATCTCTCACAGTGAACCGACAACGACGACCCACGTTGTACCCACCCCCATCATCATCCCTGACAGTGAACAGACAACGACGACCGACGTTGTACCCACCACCACTCCAGTTCACTCGTACCAAATTTACAAGAGCGGGTTACCACGACAACGGATACACCTTCAACCATGGACCCCCGTTGGCAGCATCCCTTCAAGTGTCTCATCGCAGGACCGACAGGTTCCGGCAAAACGCACTTCGTCAGGAAGCTCCTTCAACACGCCGACAGCATGATCACCCCACCTATTGCTCGAGTCGTGTGGTGTTACGGAGAATGGCAGGAAGTGTATGCAGCAATGCCCACATCACGTTCGTGGAAGGCCTACCCAACCTTGCCGATTTGGAACCCGACACCTTGGTGGTTCTGGATGATCTCATGGCGGAGACGGATGCGCGGGTCACCCAACTCTTTACCAAAGGCAGCCACCATCGACGGCTCAGCATCATCTACATTGTGCAGAATCTGTTCAGTAAAAACAAAGAACATCGGAACATCAGCTTAAATGCCCACTACCTGGTGGTCTTCAAAAACCCGAGAGATACCACTCAACTGCTGCACCTGGCGAGACAGATGTATCCCGGCCGCACACCGTTTGCGTTGGAAGCCTTTAAAGATGCCACAACCCCTCAGCACGGGTATATGCTCTTCGACCTGAAGCAAGCCACCCCCGAACACCTTCGACTACGGACCGGCATCTTTCCCGGAGAGACTCACCACGTGTACATGCAAAAATAATGTAAACACACCTACAGTGGCTCCCCCAGCTGGGGTGTGTGTGTTTTGATGATGGGGATAATAAAAAGAATGAATACCACAGCAGGGTTGATTTTTTGTCTCTGAAGTAAATAAAAAGAGCAGAGTTGTGGGTTCTGACATTAGTTGTACATGATGTCTGCGCGAGTACGGAAGCACGCTCCCACGCTCCGAGTATTGAAGACGGCCCCACACGAGTTAGTCCGAACCATTGTACGCCGTGCGGACCCTGCTCTCGTGTGCTGTCTGTGCGAGATTGGACTCAATATCTTAAAAGGCAACGTACCACTGACTCCGGCTCAGAAGACCAAGTTGGCCAAGCATAAGACAGGTCTCCGAACCTTAGTCCAGAAGCGGGTCTCTCAAACACAAAAGAAAAAGGTGTTACAGAATCAGGTGGTCCCGGGGACCCACATGACGGATTTAGTGAATGATCTGATGCGTCAACGCAGGTCGCACACGGATCCTCGAGGATGGGAGGTCTTCGCTCAAGGCTTGAAAGACATGCATGTACCACAGGAATTGGTGGGGAACCCCCACCGCTGGGCCTTTATGCAGCAAACCCAGCAATCGCCGAGCGGCCCACTACCTTCTTGGGAATCCGACTGGGAACCGGAGTCACCCCCCAAAACTCCACCTCCACCACAACGGGCACCTTCATTTCAGACCTTTAAAAAACCACCCTCGATCAGGATACCCCACATCTCCAGAGCCGTGACACGTCAACGCGACGAACAGACGCCGGACACAACCGCCCAAGGCCTGGAACACCTATTAAAACCAACAGCAGCAGCAGGACAGCTCAGTCGCCATGTTTTACCTCACCCTACCCAGTAACAGTTCGCTGGATGTGTTTCCTGACAACACCGTGGCCAAGTATGTGACTCAATTACCACAACCGTTACATTTACCTGGCCGGTGGGAATGTGGACTGGTGGATATTCAGTACCCTTACTCGTGGTACAATGTGCGAGCCAATGAAGTGTGGTACGAGGTGACCTACGAAGGCAAAAACACCCGACTCACCCTGCCCGAAGGCCAATACGATACCCCAAGGAGTTCATGGGTGGGCTGACAAGACTGTTGCATTATAAGGCTCTACGGGAGGTCACGAATACTTCAAAACCCATCAAATCCTATCCCTTCAAGAATCACGTGGACTTCGATTACAATGCACACAAGGCAGGGCTTATCGTCTCCGGCAAGTCGAGTGTCGTACTGAGTCCTATCCTACAGCAAATGCTGGGTTTCGATCTAAAGACGTTCGCTGGTCCCACCGAACACCATGGCGAGATGCCGATGGATATGAAGTCGGGTATGTACAGACTCTACGTCTACTCGGACGTGGTGGACAACCACATCGTGGGCGATATCAACACACCTCTGTTACGGGTAGTCCCCATTAAAAAGACGTATGGAGGTCAAGTCACCCACAGTTTCACCCACATGCTCTACTTGCCCGTACGACAAACTGACATCAACACGATCACGGTGGATACAAGAGATGACACGGGACGACCGGTGGCATTCGAACGAGGAAAAGTGGTGCTGACACTTCATTTTCGACAAGCACGTGCTCCCCACTTTGCATAATGAAAGTACCTTACGAGTGTAATGCACGCAGCTATATGGACTATTATGCCCAACAGGCCGGGGTGGCTTTCCGGTCTTTAGCGGTGCACGCATGCAACGAGGACATGGACTGGGGAACATACTCGGGAGCATCGTCAAAACGTTCCTGCCCTTGGTGACGCGTGGGGTGAAAGCAATGGGTAAACAAGCGGTACGCAGTGGACTGCAAGTGGCCGGTGATGTCTTGGGGGGTACGGCACCCAACGAAGCCTTGAAACGGCGGGCCAAAGAAGCGGGAGGCGTCTTGGTGGCCAAAGCACAACGCAGCGTAGGGAATAAAAGAGCTGCCCCACCGAGACCACGCACCAGTCGACGACCGACCCAGCGACGACGCACATCGAAGAAGACCAAGGATATCTTTTCTTAAAACATGGCCTTGATCCACGCCGAGTCCTGCCCCTCCACCAACAGTGAATTTGATTTGTGGACCGTGCCGCCCACACAGACCAGTGCCGAACAAGAATTATGGGTGGAGCATCTCCCGCTCTCCAGCATCAACGAAACCGGGCCCATCGAGTTCACCATCAGTAATGCGGATACGGCCTATGTGGATTTAGCCCATACCTACTTGTATGTGAAAGCCAAGGTGGTCAGTGGGGATGGCACCAGAATCGTCCAAGCTGCAACGGTGGGCCCGACGAATCGCTGGCTGCACTCGATGTTTCAACAGGTGGATATTTTTCTCAGCGACAAACTCATCAGTGACTCGACCAACACGTACCCCTATCGAGCCTACATCGAGACACTGTTGTCGTATGGCCGAGAGGCTAAAACGTCTCAGCTGACAGCCGCTTTATTCTACCAGGACACACCCGAGCACATGGACACGGTGGACAATGGGGTTATATAACAAACGGAAGGCTTTCACTGCGAACAGTGCCTCGGTGGATATGATGGGTCGACTGCACACAGACATGTTCATGCAAGATCGGTACCTCTTGAACAAGATCCCCATCAAAATCCGACTGATACGGGCGCCTCCGACCTTCGCCTTGATGGCCACTAACGTAGACGGGCATGCAGCGGACTATAAGATTGTCATCCAAGAGGCAGTGCTGTATGTCCGAAAAGTGAAACAGAATCCAGCCGTCCAATTGGGACACATGAAAGCCTTGGAAACAAAACCAGCCCAGTACCCTATCCGACGTGTACAAACCAAAGTGTTCTCTGTGCCTGCTGGAAATATGAGCGCCAACAAAGAAAACCTGTCCCTGGGGGAACTACCCAAGCGATTGATCCTGGCCTGTGTGGAAAATACCAGTTTCAGCGGAGCCTACCCACAGAATCCGTTTGACTTTCAACATTTCGGCATCAATTTTGTGGCCCTGCATGTGGATGGACAACAGGTGCCAGCCACGGCCTTAACACCGAACTTTGGGCGGAGGAATTTCATTCGAGCCTATCAGAGTCTGTTTACAGCCACCGGTCAAATCAACCAGGACGAAGGGAATTTCATCAGTCGGGAGCACTACGCGAACGGATACACGTTGTTCTGTTTCGATCTGACCCCCACCTTAGAGAACGACCATCAGCTGGCCCTGGCCAAGCAAGGCAATTTACGGTTGGAAATCCACTTTGCACGAGCCCTGGCGACCACCGTCAATGTGATCTGCTACGCCCACTGCGTGAAATGATCAAGTTTCCAATTATGGAAACCCGCCGGAAACCTATTGGAAACTGTTGCGAAACAGTTTCCAATAGGTTTCCGGCGGGTTTCCGAAATTGAAAACTTGATCATTTCACGCAGTGGCCGAGTTTGACAACATCATTCAAGTGGACAAGGCGCGCAACGTCCTGTGTGACTTCTCCACCTAACATGGATACAGACCAGATAACCACCGTGCTGCAGAATGACCCAGAGACACGTATGGTCTTTCAAGGGGTGTTCGCCCGAGATGTGTTCCCATTAGACCGTATGTATCCTGCTGCATACGTTCTCAACACGGACCCGATGGATCGGCCCGGTGAACATTGGGTGGCCGTGTACTTGACAGAAGAGCAGGGCGAATACTTTGACCCGTACGGCCTGCCACCCCTCCATCCCGATTTAACAGACTTCATGGATCAAGGCACAGAGACGTGGTGTTGGAACAGTCAAACGTTGCAAAGCCTGACCAGTAGCGTGTGCGGACAATATTGCTTGTTTTACCTGTACCATCGATGCCGGGAAGACCCTTATCTACCATCGTACAGATGTTTGACGAGTACCCCAAGGCCGAGGACCGCGATGTACTCGTCTATGACTGGGCCGCCCATCATTTCAATGTACAAGCCCCGTTCTGGGCTTGAATTCTTTCAATGTACACACGCCCGCTGTTCTGGGCTTAAGTTTACAAGCCCCTTGTTCTGGGTTTCAATGTACAAGCCCCTTGTTCTGGGCTTCAGTTCTTTCAATGTACAAGCCCCTTGTTCTGGGCTTCAGTTTTCACGTGGTTGTTCTCACGTTGTTGTTGTTACTGAATAAAAAACAAAATGAGATCTCACCAAAAAAACCTGTCTTCTGTGTTTTATTCATAATGCATCAATGCCCAATGTGGAGATTCAGTCAAACTGAAATCAGTGGTGTAGGATGGGGCCAAAATGTAACCCATCAATGTTAGGATGCAAGAGCACTATAGTAAAAATAGAGAGCCAATGAAATCAGCCCACAGACCAAGTACGTGTTTTGGTCTAGGTTTGGAGCGGGCATTTCATTGAGGTACGTGTATACGGTGAGTGAAGACTCGTCCAACACGTATAGATCAAGTTTATTACTATAAGTTCTATGTATTCTCCGAACCTTGCCGAAAGGGAGACCGTTTGACCTTTGACCTTTTGACCCGCGCGCGCACTGCCGGTGATGACGCGCACTTCCGGAGAACCCCCGCGCGCGCGCGCTGCGGCCAGGGCGGGCCAGACCGGTGAAAAGGTCCCGGAGGTTGAACATCCGGACGTCTAAGAAAACATTTGGAACCCTTTCAGTGCTCGGGATGTGACCCATCAATACCCAGAAACCCAACAGAGGTGTTAAGACCATGATATAACATGCTCGGAACATGGTTAGTACGAATGTTTCGGTGGTGGTGGTGTTCAATAAAAAAACTGCATGAAAACCCATGTGAAGTTCGAATATTTATTAAGGTGAACAAGTGAACAAGAATGTATGTACAAGTATATAAGAACGTTGCAAACAAGAATTGAGGTGAACGTATGTATAGAGAGAGAGAGAAATCACAGTGGAGTATATAACAGCTAGACCGAGTCATCGAACTGATGTATATCGAGTACTTATTCAAAAGAATGACAAACAAGTTCATGGTGTAATGCATATATAGAGAGTAATTTAGAGTCCAAATATGTATGTCCATTAGAAAAGTCCGGGTATAATATATGTTCACAAGTCCAGGTAAGTGGTACTGATGCCATCGGGAAGAACTTTCCGTTTCGGGTAGAAAAATGTGAAGGCATCTCGTTTCTGGATGTAGGTTCGCATCTGGTGGTCGACGACGCGGAATCCTCGGTTAGTGCCACTCGCACTGGTCTGGCTTTGGAGCACGTTCAGGTACAAGGCTTTGTCGATGTTGGGGTCACGCCGGTTGACTCCTTTGCAACTGAACTTACTGTTTCCATCTCCACCGTAACAGAAGTAGGTCTTGGACGACAGGGCGATCATGGCATCTCCACTCCACTCCAGCTTAAACAGGCCCGGCGTCCGCTTGTCGTACTGGTAATGGTCACGTCGAGGTAGCCACTGGTCCCGTTCCACCTCATACTGTGCGCGTAACTCAGGTTTCAGCAGGGACTCCCAATCCGCATTAGAGACGGCCATGTAGGCAGAGTCCGTATCCATTTCCATGAGTTGCCAATCGGATGGGTCGAAATACACACCCATGAAATCATATAAAAACTGGAGCATCCTCAGTTTGGCCACCTGGTATACCATACATCCAATTTGGAGGGGCAGGTTGTAACGAATGACCCTTTTGGCTGAAGAGATTTCATAGGTATCATCATCGATGACGTCGACGGACCGAAACAGAGGCGAGTTGATCTTTTTGCGGGCTTGTTTGGTTGTACAGATATTGACGTTGACGTGCTTGTCTTGGTTCGTGACCGTTTTCCCATAATAACCATTGCCTGTCAATTTCCAAGATTCACCGATGATGGCCTGACTAGGATCTTGATCGCCTTGACGACGGGCAGACGTGACGATGTCGGCATTCCGCGCGAAACAGGCATTGGGTACGTACTGAAGGATTTGGTACACGCGCGTCACTTCGAGGCCATGGCTCATGTACCACTGTAGCAGAGGGGTACCCAGCAAGATTTTCTCTGCCCACATACTCCCAATCAACATTCGACGAGGTTGTTTCAATACGTCATGTTCCTCAGCATAGGTGCCCATGGTCTCTCCAATGTCAGCCCGACCCACCAGCGTGTTGTTGAAGATAGGCGGGCACTGGGCGAAGAGTGGTTTGAGATGGTCGGGAACATGCAGGTCGCATTCCACAAATCCATACAGGGTCCCGGAACGAACGGCGTCGAAAAGCTGTGGCAGGGTCAAGAGTGGTCGGCGACTGAGCGGGTACTCGCGCGCTTTAAGGAAGTCGCCTAAGTGTGGGAGAGCCTGGCACATGGTGTGAAATTCACACTCCCACAGTTCGATAAGATGGTACCCCAACTCTTTGACGTAATCTCCATTCTCCACCACTTCTGCTCGTAATTCTTCTGCTGATTTCCCACGTCGTTCATTGAAGCGTCCAGCGCTGAAAGGACATTGGTGGCCGTGCCAGTAACACCCATAAAATTGAAATACGGTCGGTGTTCCTTGTACAAGGGCAAACCCATCGACGGGGAATCGACGATCTCCTATGCGCTTCTCTGTGGCGTTGGTCTGATGGCGTATATAAATTCCCCGTCGATCGGCTTCCCAATCCAACCACTGGTCGGCGAGATGTTTGTACGGCGTACGTTGAGGTGTGAAATGTTGACCGCCTGCCAACCAGCGCGTATAATGCCCGATGGGCATGGGTTGGGCGAGAGACCACAGGTACAGGGCATTGGCGTCGAATCCAATGATTTTGGCACAGGGTTTCTCACCGGGAAGAGTAGTGACATCCTTCTCATGTTAGCGGTGAAAAATAAGGCTAGGTCCGCCGACGATGTTCTGTTTTAGACAATCGTACATGTCCTGATCTTTTTGTTGTATCAGCGAGAAGTAGGTAGGACACTCTTGGAAGAGATGGCGAAGCGCGAGACCCGGTAAACTCAAACACTCCTTGAAGATGTCGACGTGCATCTCGCGACGAAAGAGTTGAACCATTTTCTCGGCCGCTTCGAGGAAAGGGACCACATCTAAGTTGTTATACCACACCAGGAAATCTCGCAAGGTGTGCATGTGTTGGTCATTCCATACCTGCTGTAGTTCCTGGTACGTGTCTTCCGAACATTCCACTTGCTTGAGATCGTCATAGAACGCATCCCGGGGTGGCAACTGTGTTTCCTCCAAGTGGTCGAGCGTCGATATGTAGGTGTAAGGGAACCTCCCTTTGGTTTGTGCACAGTCATAGGCCTTCACCCACTCATCGTAGCTATAATTAGGTGCTAAGTAGTTCCGTACATCCAGGAAATGGAGTGATGTGGTGGTGAGGGCCATGTGGTTGTTGATCTTTTTGATGGCGGACTTGATGGTATTGGACTGGGCCAAGTAAGGGTAGAGAAATTCCTTCACCATGTTCAGATCGTATCGCCCCGAGTTGAATCCGAGCACCGGTAACTGGCCTAAGTATTGCAGGAAGCGGATTTTCAATTTCTCCGCATACGGTTTAGGTAAAGGGACATCCTGCGGTTGCATGGGCTCCGGCTTCTCGGACTCTGACTCGGACTCTTCATCGTCACTGAACGATACACCCAGTGTAGGAATCCGGTCGTCGAGTTGGTCCAGTACGTCCTGGAACTTGGACACCAATAGTTCTGTACTAGCTGCACTGACTTCCTCTAAGTACTCCATCATGCGGGTAATCAAGTCATGGGCGTCGCCGGTGGACACGAAACACACCGGTGCAGCGTCATAGCCAGGTACGTTGCTGGAAATACTCACACTCAGGGGAATATGGCGCTGTGTCCACTGTGTTTTCGCCGAGGCCGCATCCATCGGTTCCAAAATCGCCTCGAAATCGTAACATGCCCGGTAGGGAAAATAACGATGCTCTTCTGGTATGATGAGACCTTCATCGGCCAGTTCCTCGAAGATGGTAGGCGTATTATGGTACACACCGCCAGGAAATTTCCGTTTGACAGTGTGGTCACAAATCTTCTCGTGTCGATGTAAATCACGAAGTGAGTGGTGAAACACCCGATGGCATTGGGCACAACTGTAGGATTGCGCGTACAGACTCATATCATAGATCAGGGAAAAATGATTCACCCCGCCGTCATCACAGATGTTGACTTTCATGGTGGAAGCATACCGTTCTGAAGACCGATGCACCAATTCAGCCACAAATGTGTCGTCATGACTCTCCTCCTCATCCTCCTTCTCTTCCCGTAGTAAACGGTACACAAAGATATTGACGTTGAACAGGGACTCCACGACATCCAAATTCTTGAATGGGACGCCCCGGAAGTGCCGCGGATCTAGGCCTTGTTCCTGTAAATATTGTCTCCAATAGATATTGGCCACTCTGTCACAATTCCGGGGATGACATTCGTTCAAATGAATGGCCAAACACCGGAACAGACATTTCTGGTCTTTGTAGGGTCCATTTGCGCCTTGTGTTAATGCATACAGTCCTTTTCGATTGAGCAGCCAAGCGGGAAGAATTACAGGGGCACCGATCGGATGATCTCTCATTTTGGTCACGAAAAATGTCACGTTGGTGACCATTTCCACAGTCCACTTGGTATTGGGGCGTTGCAACCGGGCCCATTCCAATGGGTCCAACGTAGTCAGTTGGTCGATGAGGGGCTCCGGTGACGCATGATTGATGATGGTGAATGGCTTGTCAAACACATAGGTATTATTGCTCGGGTAAAAATACCGTACCTGGTCCGTCTCTTTGTGCCGTAGAATATAGCCGAATGTCATATTCACTTTGAATGCTGTCACTTGGTCTCTGAAAATGTTCTCGGCATAGTTAGGAAGATACGTGAGGTCCTGTAGCCGGAAATTATACAAGTCTTGAATAGGGCGATGACGGTGGAAACATCGTCGGATGGTGCTCCAACGGCGCCGATATATGTCACTCACAGGGTGGTGTTCGGGCAAGGCGTCAGCTGGAGGCACAGCTGGATCCTCAGGAAAGTCTTGTTCGCCTCTCACATTCTCACGCGCCAAGGGAGATCTCGATCGGTCACGTCGCCTCATCCTGATCGTATATACTCCTGTAAAATAGAGCCGATTTTGACAATGAAGCGGTCACGACTTCTTATTTCTTTGGAGGGGCAAGGTCAATAGGACTTGCGCTTTTTATACTACTAAAATGTGAAGTAGATTACATCTTACATCTAGCTTTAAGGCCGTGATATGCATATGAAGTATTCTGGGGCATGGTCAGTACTTCCCAATTTTCCCTTTGTCTACTACTCGCCGATTTTTTTATTTTTTTTATTTATTGTTTTATTTTATTCATTTATTTATTCCCCCGAGAGCTAAAACATGACACCTTCCACGCCCCATTCGAACCCATAGCGGTCCCTGTCTATCCCAAACATACACCCACATAACACCCAAAATGCCTGCTTTCTCTACTACGGCCAGACTGCGCATGCGCAGACCATTGAACACGGACGGACCATTAGTCCAGTGGGATGCTACTCCACGAGAGCTTCAAAATAAGACCTCAACCGACATCATCGGTTCACTAGGGGCTCACCTAGACCTCAACATGTCCACCCAATATGCACCTATGCACTGAGCCAGTAGGCCTATGGGGTTATATACAGACCTACACGGTACTTAAAAACAAATTTCATAGCTTTTCCCCAGCGTATTCTACAATCTCACAGCCCATAGTAAAACCGACAAAAAATGACCACCCCTACTTAAGGCAAAATTTATGGAAATGCGCGAATGAGACGATTGGCCTAGACCGAGTTGTCTCCCTTGCGTAATAAGGTTCAGATGGCACTATGGTTGGAAATGTGCGATTATCCGGGGAATTGTACCAATTGTCATCCTATGCGCCATTTTGTGACACAAAACTCTTAAATTCGTGCATCATATTATTCTAGAATGTATTGTGAACACTTTGAGATAAACTGAAACGTACTGGTAGGAGAGATCTTGTCTGTTTAGTCAATTGTTGGATCATGTCGTCTGCCAGTTCGTTGTTGGTGCTGGCAGTACTACGCTGTAATCTCAGCTGAGCCATGCGCGAGGCATGGTGTAGTTCTTGTTGTTAAAGTCAATGAGTGATTTTGAGCTACAAACTCTATAAATAGTAAGATCGTAGGCATGCATATATAGTGATGGTGTACGGATATTTCATGATGTAGCGGGAATGTGTAACGTAGAACAAATGTACGGTGTCCCATTCCGTGCTCCTTGTCAAGTTGCTGGAAAAATATCCTGGAGGACTGACTGCATATGTGGAGAATTATTGGAGCTTTATATGTCATGAGCTGCTTGAGAAAATACGTGAAATTTGCATTGATAAATGGTCCAAAACCGGCAGTGGACGTCCATGCAATCGCGCGAATGAAACTAAAAATAGAGCTGTTTTGTTGACAAAAACAGCTGATCCATGTGAAGGATGGTTGAGTTACACGAGAAAATTCTGCCAATATATAAATGCCTACCTATAGATACTAAACATGGCCGCTAAAAGTTTCCATAATATAGGGAAATAACTGTGATGTCTTTTTTCACTGTGACACGTTCTCCTAAAGACCTAAGCTGAAAAATTCCGAGAGAGGGGGGGAGGGGGATTTCCTAGCATAGATATTATTAAAAATAATTTATATTACATACGTGTACGGTGTTGATTGGTGTTACTGAGTGATACTGGTCAGCTGCATCTCATCAATGAGGCGAACACGGTACTTTTGAAGCTTCACTTCCTGGGATGACTGTAGGCTCAGGCTGGTGAAAAACGGTGTAATAGTCTGGTGGCTGGCTGGTGAATTTGCACTGGTAAAATGAAAAAAAGTAAAAGGTTCTCCACAGCTCATACAAGCAGGCAAGCAGGCTGGCTGGCTGGCTAGAGGTGAGGCAGGCAGGCAGGCAGGCAGGCTAGAGGTGAAGCAGGCAGGCAGGCAGACAGGCAGGCTAGAGGTGAGGCAGGCAGGCAGCTCAGGCAGGCAGGCAGGCAGGCTGGTCAGATCAGGTCAGTCAGGCAAGTAGTGCAATGAATACACCCCACCCCTAAAAATCGCCTCCTTTCATACGTTTTTCTACAATCCGCCATTTTGAACCCACCACCACCACCCACAGCCGCCATTTTGAACCCACCACCACCCACAGGCCGCCATTTTGAACCCACCACCTCCCACAGCCGCCATTTTGACCACCACCACCACCCACAGGCCACCATTTTGACAACCACCACCTCCCACAGCCGCCATTTTGACCACCACCACCACCACACAGCCGCCATTTTGGTCCCACCACCTCCAACAGCCGCCATTTTGACCACCACCACCACCCACAGGCCGCCATTTTGAACCCACCACCTCCCACAGCCGCCATTTTGAACCCACCACCACCCACAGGCCGCCATTTTGAACCCACCACCTCCCACAGCCGCCATTTTGGTCCCACCACCACCCACAGCCGCCATTTTGGTCCCACCACCACCCACAGCCGCCATTTTGAACCCACCACCACCCACAGGCCGCCATTTTGAACCCACCACCTCCCACAGCCGCCATTTTGAACCCACCACCACCCACAGGCCGCCATTTTGAACCCACCACCTCCCACAGCCGCCATTTTGGTCCCACCACCACCCACAGCCGCCATTTTGGTCCCACCACCTCCCACAGCCGCCATTTTGAACCCACCACCACCCACAGGCCGCCATTTTGAACCCACCACCTCCCACAGCCGCCATTTTGGTCCCACCACCACCCATGCACAGCCGCCATTTTGGTCCCACCACCTCCCACAGCCGCCATTTTGAACCCACCACCACCCACAGGCCGCCATTTTGAACCCACCACCTCCCACAGCCGCCATTTTGAACCCACCACCACCCACAGGCCGCCATTTTGACCACACACCAACAAGTCTAGACATGCCTTGATCACGTGATCAAGTTCCTCCTCAATCCTCCACCGGGGGGAACAAAAAAGTAGGTCAATACGCGCTGTAAATGGTACTATATACTACTGACGTCACTCCCTTCTGCACGTGCGAGAGCTATTTTTAACTCGACTTTTCAGCTCAGTTTCCGCCGTGGACAGTATCAGTTATCGGACACCCATCGTGAGCAAGAATTTGATGTTGAAGTACAATGTATTTTCAAGTTTTGTGCACGACAATCGTTAGTTGGAGTTCTGTCGCTTAAGATGATATGATTATTGTTCAATTTCTATACGTATTTACTGAAGGCGATATCGGAAAGACAAGGTGGTAGATCGAATTTCGCACTCCGCCACACCACCAGAAATTTCTAATTTTGATGAAAACAAAAATGTTAGATTGAAATTTTTCGACTTTCGTAATTCTATATTTTGCATAACAATTAGAAATGATCTCCCCTTTTGTTCTGACATATTATTGGCTTGTCATCACGCGCACAACACGTACGCACGAGATGCATGTCCGATAACTGACCTGTCCGATAACTGTTCCGACACACTCCAAGCAATAGTTACAGGCACAGATTTCTGGAAGAACCGACCCTGTTCCCAAGGGCGTCGTTACGGAAGTCGATTCGAAAACTCCTGAAGACGCCCATGGTTCTCCCAGTTTTTTCTGGACGGCTTTGTGCGTACAAAGGGGTACCAAGACAAAGGAATCATCCACGCGATTAGACCTACAGTGAACTCATATTTACTAGTACAGTAGCTTAACCCAAAAAACCCGAAAGAGACTTACGAACTTGTACATAGCGACTTTCATTTACTTCTATTTATATCTCCTGCTAATCTATCATTGTTATTTATTATTTATTCATTTATTTATTTATTTATTTATTTATTTATATTTATTTAGCGCTGGAAAAGATATTAAAAGAAAAAAAAGAAATGTACCGCGAAATCCAAATAAAAACATTGAGTTGATGGGCCGCGAAATCCGAATGGGAAGCGGCCCTTAAACTACAATTTCAATCAATCAATGTTCCGACACCCGAAAGTAAGTTAGACCGCGGTTCACAGTTCGTTATTCGGGACCAATCATTCAACGACTCATAACAGCGCCCCTAGCAGCACCCCCTGGCGTCAGATTTGGAATATGAATATGCAAAGATATAGAGCATGACATTCTCTCTTGCTATACAGAGTTTGGAGTTCAAATTACTGATAATAAAAAAAATACTGCAGATTTCCATGTCTGATGAAATAATTGCTGGTCTCCTCGAATAATGAACTGCGAACCGCAGTCTAACTTTATGAACGTGCCTTTCCTCGGCCGACGGGATTCGATAAGGGTTCTGAGTGACTTGTTGTTTTCACCAACAGACTATACAGCCATGCAGAGCAAAGTGCCGGGATGTCAATTTGAATGCCCCCTTTCAGCCACAAGGGTTTGTAGTTGGTCAGTTATTAATTATGATATTAATATTTATATATACTCTCCTCCTACTGTTATAATGGAGTAGGAGGAGAGTATATATAAATATTAATATCACAATTAATAACTGACCAACTACAAGCCCCTGTGCTTTCAGCTTGTACATGTACCGTAGCTAAGGAACAAATTCAAATTTCCCTATTGGACACGAACACAATTTACATTGGTTGAGACCGCATAACGAGAAATAAACAAATATACCGTACATTGAACTGTATGCATGTATTTAATATATCAGGCACCGCGGAACGATTTTGAAAGTGGAGGGGCTGACTATCCCAGCACATTAGGCGAGGGTTCAGGGGCCGCCTAGGTCCCTAGATGGCTGGAGAGGAGTTTTCAGAAATTTTTGGGCACCCAAGGTGTTATCAGTTGGCCACAAATGACCACACATTTGAGCGTCAGTCCTGAAAAATAGAATCTTCGAAATATTGATTATAAATATGCAGGCAGAATATTGACAGATGGGAAGTGAGTGGGGGGGGGGGGCTGCTAAGATTTGGCTTAAGTGTATGATCCAGCGGCCTAACCCGTACGCGTTATCTGACCAGATCGAGATCTCGGCAGCAACTGCCTTCAAACTTGATATTCATTGACAGTTAAACTTGATATCTGTACTATGGGAACCTGGATGGTAATCGAGAGATGAAACACAGCGCCATCGATTACCATCCCGGCAGCTGCTTTACGAGACTGATGAGGGCAGTTTCATTGTACATATATATTATTCCTTACTATGCCCTAAGGAAGAAACGATTCAGTTAAAAGATTTCAGTCACTTCTACATGTACATGTATTGTTCTGGTACTGTGTCGATAAATGTCGCGAATACCCAAGAAAAGGGAAATTCTCTTAGGTATTTTAGCTCTCTTTAAATGCAATATTCATGTTTTGAATGCAATGTTTTTTAATTACGTTTTGAATATTTTCGGTTGACTTCATGTACTGAATCATGATTCACATGCACACAACTTTTCCTTATCAACTTCATTAAAAGTACGAGATAAACAGTATTGTGTGATACAGTTCCACAGAAGTGCTAACATTACAGATGTGGAAATTTATCTGGATAGGGCATTTTCACCATAATTTGGTTCGGCTATACACTGAAAGGACCATGGTTCAACTTTAAACCATAATTTCACACAATTGGAACACTTCAAATGCTGAAAAACAGCATATAATATATTTTATCACATTGCAATTCAGACTACAAGAAAAGCGAGAAGTTTACCCAGCAATTACATATTACCCAGCAATTAAGAAAATCATTCCAAAAGAATTCACTAAATGTAGGGTTTGAGCAAAAATATTGTCTTTAGCACCCGTTGATGTGAAATCTGTCAATTGATACATTTAACTTTTCGGTATACATGCAATAACAATAATCAAATAAAATATATGTAAGTTGGTGTTGGTTAACCTATGTGTTCAGAATGGCCCTGCTACATGTACATGTACTTGACAGAACCTTTTTCAGAAATAAATTACACCAACAATGTGTATTTAGAATTTAGAAAAACCAGAATTACAGTTTTCCTCCCACCATGACCCGTAAAGCTAATATTGAATTTAGTTAACTGAAAGTGTTCATAAGATTCAAATTTTTAGAGTGTATCAAATAATTATTCACAAAGATTGCAAATTATGCTATGATATACCTTTATATGGCTCCATGATCAGTACGGAGTTAAATTTCTCAATTGTTCAATTTTCCTGGTAAGAATGTACTCTGCCTCATATGAGACAGAACTGACCATCAGGTTACATGTACATGGTCAGTTAATATTCTATTGTAGGACTCTGTGGAGTCAGAAAAGATCACATTGACCCTGAAGGACATGTACACATAGGCCCCTACTGTGTTATGACCCAAATGTTTGCAGCAGATAAGCTGCTGGAGAAGCCATTTGTTGATCTGGCCAGCTGCATATCAACTCTGCCCAGGTATTGGCTATCCGGCATGTGAATTAAATTTAGAAGGTAACATCTCAGATTTTACAGAAAGCTTTAATTCAATGGCATGGTTTTGTTCTATTCATGAAATCCGGTATGGGTTTCATTTTCCCCCAATTGTCTACATCTACATGTGTACCATTGTTCTAAATGTATAGCCTGAGCTTGTGTGAAATGGGCTGCTGCCACAAGATTATAGTCACCTCCATAGAAGTATCAATAACAAATCACAGCAAGCTGAAAACTTAAGCTTTGTATATCCTCCAGGTTTTCTTCATAATGATAATTCAAATCTGGTGAATATGCATATACCTACATGTAAAAAAGCTTTAAAACATTTTTGAACTTCACCCATTTTTGGTAGACAAGCACTCACTTTTGACGAAATTTTCTTCAAAGTTACGATTTAAGGACTACCAAGAATGTCCTGTTTCTCGTGATTTTCAGGAAAATAGGCAGTTTTGATAATTATCAATTGGGAATTATGGGAATTGTGAGATACATGCATCTTGATCCATAACTTGATATCTTGGAAATTGTCCCGAACAAATGAGGAGAGCTCATGTATCATGTACATGTATCACCATTAGTCTGCTTAAAAGTACATGTATATTGTGTCAAAACTGAGATTTTGTGTGTACCGAATCATTTAATCATTTTTTAAATAAAATATTCACCAGTTTTGCGTTAATATACTAGGTAACCTAGCTAACATATACATGTTTGAAGTTTTAGCTTGCTGTGATTTATGCAGTATATTACTGGTTTAGGGTGATCACAATCCTGTCACATTTAGACATCCCACAATGAACAGTCTTTCATGATTCAGAACGGTAAATGCTCCATTAATTCAATCACCAGAAGTGCAATTTGGGAGTAAAAATGAGGGGAGTTATGAATCCCGAATTAAGAAGAGCGTCCCTGAAAACGCAGTTGTCGGACAATCGCCATGATGGTGACCTAGATCTGTTGTTCCCTAATCAGTTAAAAAGTAAACTTGGGATAATTATGAAATAGTTAAACAGTTGGGTTCAATTAAAATGGTATTTCAAATGACAAAAAGACATAACATTGTTGGAATATATAATCCACTCAAGCGTACTGCATGCTGTTAAGCCGGGATAATGTTGACAGGTGTTTGAAGATCGCGATAACAAAGTTTCATGAGAAAATCCAAGATGGTCGCCTGGTGGCCATATTGGATTTTCGAATTGGGACAGAAAATGTATCTTGCACAACTAGATCCCAAGGGGAACCTGTATACCAAATTTAACAAAGATCCATGCTGTACTTTCTGAGAAATCGCGATAACAAAGTTTCATGGGGAAATTCAAGATGGCTGCCTCGTGGCCATATTGGATTTTCGAATCGGACCAGAAAAGGTATCTTGCACAACTAGACCCCAAGGGGAACCTGTGTACCAAATTTGAGAAAGATCCATGCAGTAGTTCCTGAGAAATCGCGATAACCAGAATTGTTTACGGACGGACGGACCATGGACAAAAAGCGGTGATGGTTTGGCTAAAAAGTAGCCTTTTAATAGATTTTTAGATGGATTGCAAAGCAAAAATTTGTCCTATAGAATGGCGCTGTCTGGATGTCTGAATGTTCTCATCTTGGTTAGACCGAATGTTAAAGTTTTGTATTGGCTTAAATTTTCATTTGGGATTAATGTATGCACGTAGAATATATACACTGTAAATATCCTAATAATTCAATCACAGGAAGTGCAACTTTCAATGCCATTTTGTAAGGAACAAAGAATGACAAAGACACTGTGATGCTATCAAACTGTTGAACTACCACATCTTGGAAGATAATGCAGGAGCAAAGTTGGATATATAAACAATGTTTTCAGGTACAGTCTTCTAATGTGGCCCTTCCTGTGATTGAATTATTACAGGAATTACTACTCTGTATATAGATAATCTTTTAACCATATAGGATACAGAGAAATAAGCAGGTCACCGTTTCATCATTCTGTGTTACAATCATTCCATGCCATGGATTAATATTCTACAATGAGGATAACACTGATAATTGACATGCCCGCAAATTATCAGACTGCAAGCCATGATTTGGAACTCGCTTCATTAATTTAACATTTCAGTTTGAATTTGAATTTTAAGTTGAACTTTAAATTGTTTTGACTCACAACACTGTTCAATGTCAACTGTAAATTTCATTACATTTGAATTCAGTTTTAATGTTCAATTCTCACAATTTCAACTTTATACTGTATATTTTAAACATCCGGACAGGGGTTTTTCTTGACAAAACAGTACAATTTCATCTACTCAATTTCTAAAATTAGAGAAAGCTTTGGCCCGCAATATTTGTCAAAAATTTTACACCAAATAGAGCATGCATGAGCATTTGTATGACCTGTGCAGAGATGCACAATTTCTTAGGTACTGTAAAATCGTTTACTATCAAGGATGGAAATAATAAGTACAACTGCAACAACAGTCTAAAATGATGGATATAAGAAATAGACCGAATTTAGGATTGCTTATTAGGTTTGCAACAAATTATCCAACAGTAGCAATATAAAATCATGGATATAAGAAATAGACCTAAGTTAGGATTGCTTATTACGTTTGCATAATAGATAACAATACTTACAATATTGCATCGAGATAAAAAGTCTTTAAATAAAGGAATTTCTAAGCTCAATTGTAGCTTGAACTTAGATCGATGATTGATCTAATGTTGGATGGGAAGCGTCAATGTTTAGAATAATTTATTCATAATTGAATCTGATAATAATAATTATACATATAAAGACATCTTTCTATTGATAACATATATCCACCAACATACAGTGACAAATGTCCAGATGAAATGAAAAATGTAGATGTAGTAGTAGTAGTGAAATCACACCGGACTCTGAGCATGGAGCCTAGGCTCCATGCTCTGAGTGAATGCAACAGATCTCCGATTCTGACCTCCGGCTCCAGGTTATCAACTTTATCTTTGAATGGGTGATGCCAAATTATGTAAACTGTCAATTTGAGACTTACATGAAATTTCACAGAAGAATGTGACATAAAACAGCACAAATTATGGATCTGTTTTTCGGTTTTTGTAGAAAGCTTGATTATATTCAATTGTCTAGAAGAAACGCTTTGTAATGTACATGTATTCACCACCTGTTTCATTCAAAAATGAGCTGGGAAATCGGTTGAGATATTCAGCAGCAGCAGGGGGGGGGGTGAATGGACTTTTTTTGTTCAGGCTGAGGGAAGAGCAGACAGTGTGGGGGTGCCTAGAGGACCTCTAGGGTGCCGGGCTTTTCCTGTGGAATCCGTTCAGAGAGCAGACTTTTTGACAGAGATTACCAGGACAAAAAAACCACGACCGTTTCGTAGCTACGGGTTACGTGTAATCCAAACTGTCTCGTCGAGATGGCCGGTATCAACATCATAGTCTGCCATATTGAACCATCACATCTTATCACTTCAATAAGATGGCTTCTTCACAATACGGTCGCAAGCTTAATCCCTACCGCAGACTTCGTGAGCCACTTGGGATCAAGGGGGTTCGCCAGGCAGTTGTGATCACAAACAACCCCAGCACTATCGATCAGAACCAACAGCTACTGGTGCGCTTTCCCAATCTCGGAGCGAACGATGTTATCGTTCCGGGGACCGCCCGCCTCGCCTTCAACATCGAACTGAAATCATCCGACGTGAATCGAACCGTGGTTCAGAATTTGGGCCGCGCAATCATAAAGAAGACAACGATCAAAATCAGCGGCAATGAGGTTATGAGCATTGACGACTCCGACGTATACTACTGCTATCGCGACCTGTGGAAAACAGCCAAAGAGCGCAATAATGCAGCCTACCAGGGTATAGATACTGGCAAAACCCAGAACACGACAAAGCTTCGGGTTGGTGCCGGGAATGCTGAAAACAAGAAAATAGATAAAGCCATAGCGCGGGCATACGGCAACCGCTTCTTTGTCCCGCTTGACTTCGAGTTGCTGGACAGCCACATGCCTTTCTACCAAAGTGCGCTTGGTGATCGTCTGGAGTACGAACTGACATTCAACGATTACAGTCGCGCGTGATCGTCGGAGAGGATGATGAAGCCGCCAGTTACAATATTGAAAACGTCTGCCTAGAGTTCGAAATGGTCACGCAGAATGATCTCGCTAGATTGATCCGAACCCAGTATGCAGGACGCCTAGCCATTCTCTACGACAGGGTGCCCCGCCACCGCAAACTGACACGTAACAAGTCTGACACTCTCTGGAACATCAACCTGAACGTGCCCGCTCGCAGCATGAAGGGCATTCTTATGCTGTTCGAACAACCTGTCCGCTGGAATCGCGACACTGAGGACTTCTATAATCCGCTCATCACGAAGGTAGAGGTGTGCATCGAGGGGGTGCCGAATCAGCTGTACAGTCAAGGACTGAGAGCGCACCAGCTGTGGGATGAGGCCAAGAAAGAGTTCGCAGCCGGTAGTAAACGTCAATCCGAGGTTGCAATGGCCGCAAAAGACCTGGATCTGGCAGACGTCTCCCTGGGGGAGTTCCTGACCACAAAATATGTACTATGGCTGGATCTGCGAGCCACGGACGATGACGGACTACATGGGAGCGGCCGAAGAGTGGTGAATGCCAGCGAGGGCTTCACCATCCAGATCACAAAAGAAGCAGACGGCCCCGGCACATTGAACGTTTATCTGTACATCGTCATGGATGCACAAATGAATATCGAGGATGGCCGACTCAAAGAAGTGCTCAATTAATGGCGCAGCCCAGCTGCTTCCCAAAGACCCCCACTCCGCTGTTATATGTGGCCAGACAGGGTGTGGTAAGACAGTTTTCGCCCTTGACCTACTCGAAGGCCACTTCCGTGGTGTCTTTGAGCACATCGTCATCCTTTGTCCCACGATTCGCTACAACAACACCTATCTAGCCCGACATTGGGTCTGGGCTGACCCAGAGATCTACGTAGTCGACCCCGGCGAGCGCCTCCACGACTATCTGCGAGCATTCTATTGACTATTTGCCGGAGAACACACTTTGTACATCATTGACGACTGTGCCGCAAGCAAGGCTCTAACCAAAAAGAAAGACAGGCTGTCTGAGCTAGCCTTCAGTGGCCGCCACACAGAGCAGAGCGTTTGGGTGCTGACCCAGAAGTACAACTCGGTCTTGAAGGATCTACGAGAGCAGACGCGATGGTGCGCTCTGTTTCACTGTAAGGACCGCGATTCTTTTGAAGAGTGCCTCCACGAGAACGATGTTATTCCAACAAGAGATGAGCGACTCAAAACTAGGGCGCTGCTGGCAGAGACAAAACATGCAAAACTCCTGCTAAAAACTGACCAGCCGGCTGCGTATATGGTTGTTAGCTAACCGTTAACTGTTGTTTAGGCCGTAAATGTGGGAAGTGCTACTGTTTTGCCAGATTCGTACTCTCGGGGCCTTTGTGTATATCATTTACGAATATATTAAACTGAAGAGGTACGTACGTCATAGTGTTAACCTTTGCCAGCGGCACGCGCAAGTGATACGGGCCACGCTGTTGGAAGAAGAGGCCGACGGTCGTGCAGCCAAGGCGGCTACATCTAGTTGCCACGACGGCGCGGCAGCCGGAACCGCAAGGTCTCGATCTAGCTCCGTAGGAGCCGACGGGATGACTATTGCTAGTAAACGCGAAAGACTAGCAGCATTGGCTGCCGGAGGACAGGCCAAGGAGTACATGGGGAGGGTCATTACACCGGACCAGGTCGAAAGCCTGGACGATATAGAAGTTGACAAACTGTATGCTCGATATGAAGCGCGCTTGGGAGCTAAGATGACTAAGACCTTGGGGACAGCTGCACTTCAGCTCTATGCCATGGCAGCCAGCTCTTTGCTCCCCATTCCATCTGAAAATCAGTCAAAGCTCGTTGCTGACCTAGAAGATGATCCCTTCGTTGAGCATGCGCTAAGCAATGCTACCTGTCAGCTATACCACCGCTTTGGGATGCTCTTAGCACCCCTGACGACATTACTTACCACTGTTAAACACTGCCAATTTGGACACACATGCCCCCGGACATATGCGTCTACGTTCGATGATGTCGGAGGTACTGGAACCACAAGCGAATCAGCCACCGGTGAGATTGACTCGACAGACCCTCAGTCAGGAAGGGACAGCGCCTGATGAAAAGAACCCTAAAAAGGTGGAAGCGGGACGAAAGGGCGCTGCCGCGCGAAAGGCCAAACAAGAACGACTGAAGATGGAGCTCAAGGAGGCCAAGGAACGTCTTGCTCCCACAGGAGTGTCACAGGCTGCCGAGACGACCACCTCAAACACCGAACCGACCGTCGAAAACGCACGGAGTGCTGGACCACAGTGCGCTCCTTATGTACTATGCAGTCTAGGAATTGCAGGGGCTCTGCTCGTGGGATGCATGTTGCGCTCGCGTGCACTTTCAGGATCGCTGCTTGTGAGAGAGCCAATCGATCGTCGAGCGGCAGCGCGCCTGACGCCAGTCGTTCCGACCGAAACTCCGGGGACCGAGCAATTAAAAGATCCTTTTCGTATGCAATAATGTCTTCAAAGATGTCAGACGGTAAAAACAGTAGGCGTGCCAGAAGAAATAGCGTATAAAACATGGCATCGATTGCCTTGCTAGTGGGTGAAGCTCTGGTCAATGCTCTTGCCTTCAGTGGGCCGAATTACCTCTTTTCAATGTTTCGAAGTTCGGGTGTTGAGGAAGAGCGCAAACGCCATGACAAGGCTATAGAACAGCTCCAGGCTGCAAGGGATGCATGGACAAAAAAGCGAACCGAAAGGCTTGACTGGATAAATGAAGAGCTCCGACGACAGGGACACGCCGTTCGCACATTCCATGACGTCGATGCCGCAATCCGCGAGTACTCACAAGTCACGGGCAAAATACTTGACCCTCTCGGCCCAGAGCCTCGACTTTCAGCCATGTACGTACCTTCAGGTAACCAAAAAGACCGGGAGATCGTCTTTGTCATTCTAGGAATGGGCGTGACGGGGCTCGTAGCCTAGAAAGTAGCCAAAAACCTGTAGCCTAGTAGAGCCGCATCTTGTGTGCACGAGGCCAGTTGCCACGCACACTAGCAATATTAGAGACTTTCACCTCTTGGAATGTCGGCACGACAGCAGCTACAATGGGTCGTGAAACGAAAAAGCTATCCCGACGCCTCGCGGGGCACTACTACAGCCCGAGCGGTTACTGGAAGGGGCTAGCGGCTATCAAGAACCTCGCCGCAGCAGCCAGAGTCTCCGAAGATATGGCCCGAATATGGCTCAAGAAGCAGGCCATTTGGCAGATTTATCTTCCGCGCCCTCGCCATGTTCCACGCCCGCGTTTTGGTGTAAAGATGCCGAACGAGGTTCATCAAGCCGACCTGCTCTTTCTACCACACGACCGCTTCCCCCGTGGTCGCAAAACCTACAAGTATGCACTCACGCTTGTAGATGTGGCATCGCGCTACAAGGAGGCCGAGCCTCTGGCCACAAAAGAAGCCAAAGAGGTCGCTGACGCTCTCTCCCGCAACTACAAGCGGAGCCCTCTTAGCTGGCCGAAGCTGCTTCAAGTTGACCCGGGGCGCGAGTTTATGGGCGCGGTGAGCCAGCTACTGACCAAGCATGACGTTTCTGTCAGACGCGGTCGTGTGGACATTCATCGGGACCAGGGGATCGTGGAGCGCTTTAACCGAACCCTGGCTGAGCGGTTGTTTGGGCACCAATACGCCCAGGAAATGCGACTTCCGTCGGGGGCGCGTTCAACGGAGTGGGTGGCTCGACTGCCTGCCGTCGTTAGGGCCCTGAACGGAGAAGTGACCCGCCTCACCGGTAAGAAGCCTAAGGATGCCATCAAGGTTGTGGCTGTGACACAAAAGCCCTCTTCTGTTGTTGCTGGTCGCCCCATTGGTCTCAAAGAGGAAAAGCTTCCCTCTGGTGTTGGCGTTCGGTACCTATACCAGGATGGGGAGCTAGAGGGTGGAAGACGTCGCGCGACTGATCCAGTGTGGTCCCTCCAGGTGTACCGGCTTGGACGCTCGGTCACCAAGCCTGATGAGCCTGTCCTGTATTATCTGCAAGATGGTCCTGCTCGTGGGTTTGTCCGGGAAGAGCTCCTTGTGGTACCTCCTGATACTCAGCTGCCGCCGGATGGCGTACTTGCTCGCTGAGTACCGCACCCCCTCGTTTTCGGTTGCACTCTAGGCAACAGAGGCGCACATTTCCCTTGCAGTGCCCCTTGCTGTTATCCAGCCTGTCTACACCGAACTGCTGCGTGTCTTTGGGTTCGTAGGCCCAGAGCATTTCGGTATTACACGCAGCGCAGCGATTCTCTTAGCTCTCTTTGAGCCGCAGGACTGACGTGAAACGTATAGTTGAAGGATTAAATCAATCGATTAGGTGGATTGATTCAGCTCAGAGTAGTACTTCTCGTTGTGTATTATAGTTGTATATGACGGATTGACAAGTTGAAGAATCTGATGAGTTGCTATTGGATTTATCCAAACTATGATATATACATGAAGACAATATAGTATACGTCTAGCACGTATGAACAACTGAATGCAACTAAATTGATATCGACAGTTAAAGCGTCTTAGTTTCCAACAGCACATGCAGTCTGGAACGTTACGCATAATAGAATCAGATTACGTTATCATAGCGTCATAAAGATATACCACAGACATGACGTCATTACGTTATAAGGTAGAACGTTATATTGACGACGTTACGGTATAATAGTATCCATTATTCTAGATGACGTTATTATAAAGTTCATGTTTGTCGATACTCGTCGACATTCTGGGGACGCGAAAGATATACGTATTGTATACGTATTAAAGTCATTAACATGTTGACGTGTGAAGAAAATATGCATAAAACAATAATATGCATTATTTGGCGCTAGCACAAATATCAGTTCATATATTTGTATGTCCAATACGTTCAATTACAGTTTAAGAACTTATGGCGTTAATAATACGAATTTTACGTATACTGTAATATCAGTTTCATTAACTGATTAGTATCAAATGTCATTTTGTCCACCCTTTAATGCGTTCCTTAGCCTTGATGGCTGCAACTCGTTTTGGTAGAGTATCTACTGACGACACTAGTTTACTGTTATGTGTAACTTCTAATGGAAACAGTTTCACTATCGGACGATTCGTTTGTCCTACACTTGTTCGAATTTTGGCTGAGCGAACAAGCCCATCATTACCCGTGTTCAGTTCCTCAACAACAGCTAATTTCCACATTACACGAGGAGAATGATTTTCATGAATCTGGACAACATCACCGACTTGAATCACTTGATTGTTATTGTCAGATGTACGGTGGAATTCCCTAAGGGAAGTTAGATATTCAAGTTTCCATCTGGACCAAAACCTTTGAATAAGTAATGCTTGTAGTTTGACTCGTTTGTTGATTGTAGTATGATCACCAAAGTCTGGTTCACGGAGTTCATCATTCTCAACGGGAGGATAAGGTAATGAAGTTATTCTTCTTCCGTATAGAATATGTGAAGGAGTCAAGGGTTCCGCATCTCCTATATCTGTAGACATATATGTAAGAGGTCTGTCGTTGATTACAGCTTCGATTTCAGTAACAATAGTTTGAAGCATTTCCAAACTGATGTGAGTTCGACCGAGAACCTTTTTCAGACAGTTCTTTGTCAGTCCTATTAGACGTTCCCACCAACCTCCATACCATGGTGCTCGTTTAGGTATGAATTGCCAATCTGTACCACGGTTGCTGAGTGACTGTTTCAGTGACGGAGATTGAAGCAAACGAGATAGAGTTTCTGAAGCAGCTAGATAAGTTGATGCATTATCCGAAATCATAATCCTAGGTAGAGATTTACGGCTTACAAAACGTCGAAACGCTCGTAAGAAGGAATCTTCTCGGAGGTCGGGAACAACTTCCAGATGAACTGCTCTTGTCGATGCACACGTAAAGAGACATATGTATGCCTTAGATTCGGATCCATCAGTGTTTGTAACGTATAATGCTCCAGTGAAATCTACTCCTGTAACACTGAATGGTGGTGATTCTTGTAATCTGATTTTCGGAAGAGGAGGTGGGTCCGGAGCCGAGTACGGTCTTCCGATAACTTTGCGGCAAGTTACACATCTGCGTAGTATCCGTTTGACACATTGTCGAATTGAAGGAATCCAGAATGTTTGACGGATAAGAGTCACTGTAGAATTCAGACCCGCATGTAATTGACTGACGTGGGCATCCATCACTATCAATCACTAACGTCACGATCTTGTTCATCTAAGCCGACGTGGAGAAATGCCTTTTCAATGTCGGTGGCCAATGCAAATTTGTTGAGTCGAAACCTCATTAGGATCGTTGTCAAACAATTTATATTTAGTGGGAAAGTTTGTAGACAGTCGTTGAGACTTGGATGAGCAGAAGATTGTCGACAACTACAATCATACACTATGCGAATCGGAGTTGTGGTTGAGTCTTTCTTGACCGCATGATAGGGATATAGTGAACTGGATGATTTGGAGAAACGGTTGTGTCAACTTTCTCTATGAAGTCACGGCGTTCCTGGTCAGAAATAATTTCACCATATTTCTTGAGTAGACTCGTTTCTTGACTAAGTCTCTTTATTGTATTTTGTGTTCTCCGAAGTGTGACATTGTAGTTAGTAGGTAATGGAGGGTGATCATCTTTCCACGGCAATTTCGCCTGATACTGTCCATCACGCAAAATGATAGAGTTATCCTGATATGTCTCTAGGATATTCTTGGTGTTCTCATCTGATTCTCGGGTACTAATTCCGAGACCTTCCAATTCCCAGAAACGTTCCAGATTGAATTCTTCCATTTTATGGGAGGTTAGAATGTTTAGCACAGTTGATGAAAGGTTCTTGGATTCCTTTGAGAGTGGGCCCGAAAGTAAATATCCTATCTTGGATTCGCCAGCGGTTGGACCATCTCCACGAATGACTTTATCCTGGACGATCTCCCAGTAGTAATCAACTCCAATTAGTAGTGAAATTTCGAATGTGTCCTCTTCCGTCACAGGATGTGCTAAACGTAAACCTTTGAGATACGCTAAATCACGTATTTGTTGTCGGAGTCGATTACTTAGAGGAACGGCAATCTCTGGAACGATCAAAACTTCTAATGGTAATTTCTCACCATTTCCCGTTTCAAGGTGGATTGTGGCTAACTTGAGATGGCGCACATTTTTATTAGTGTCATCAAATGTTGAAAGTGATATGGTATCAGTTCTAGTAGGAACCAGTTGAAGTTTCCTAGCGAGAGATTCTGTGATGAAGGATCGTTGCGCTCCTTCGTCGAAAAGAATGTTTGCAGTGGCTTGAATTTGTTCCAACCAGACAGGTGCTACAGCGGTTTTGAGTAAAACTCCCGTAGATTGTTGCCCTGTGAAAGTTGCACTGTGGAGTATTGGAACGGAGGACTCTGCATCACTGTTTACTACGTTCACAGATGTGCCTGGTTTGGATGTGGAAAATTCCTTTGTTGTAATTGCAGATGGGTTAGAATTGGTTCTGCATAGACTTGTGTGGTGTTTCCGATGGCAATTACGGCAACTGTATTTCGAGCGACATTCTGATACTTGATGAGGTTTCAGACAATTGAAACACAATTTCTGTCGTCTGACTATTGACATGCGAGATTCATAATCAGGAACTCTGGTACAGTCATTTGATGAATGTGATTCCTCGCAAAACGTACATACCTTGGGTTTGAAGTCGTTGTTTACTTTCTTTGGTGTCTTGAGATGTGATTTTGTCCCGGTGAAGAATGTCGCAGTGGTCGGAAGTATTTCAGTACCGGTACATTCGAATGTTGAGGGTTTTCGAACGATCTCAAGAATATTGACTTCGTGAAGTATAGCCTTCCTTAATTCGCTTAAAGTCCAGCTGATATTTCCGTGTTGTCGAGCAAGATTTTGCTTGATCTCATCTGGTAATTTTCCAAAGATTATCGGTATGAGTATTATCCCGAAAGTGTCCTGATGTTGACCAAGAGCCTCTAATCCACGAATGTAAGATTCGAGTCTATCGTAATAGACTCGCAAACTGTTAACATTGTTCCTTGGGCTTGGTAAATCTAGCATAGCTTGGATGTAGGCTTCCGTAATCTTATGGGGTTGTCCGAATCGCTCGGTGAGTAAATTAACAGCTTGTCTGTAGTTGGCGTTGGTAAGCGTAAATCCAGCGATGGACTGAGCGGCGTCATCCCGTAACAAGGTCTTCAGCAGGTATCTGAACTTTTCTCCATCTGATAATGTAGAGTTCAGATGTACAGTTGATTCGAAAGAATCCCAAAATGATTGCCACTGGAGAATATCTCCGCTGAATGTAGGGAGCGTAAGTTTCGGCAACTTATTCTGGACATGATTGAAATTCGATCGACTCTCCGAGTGATTCGTGTTGTGGTCCCGCTCATCGAAGTGTAGCAATTCTGGTGGTAAATTATCTCTTCTTGTTCTCTGTGTCGGCGGAGGTTGTTGATCTCTCTGAATTTTCAAGAACCCTTCCAGTTGCTTAATCTTTGTATTCAATGTCACGTTGTATTCAGTGGTTTGGGTGACTTCGTCCTCAATATCGCCGATATCAGACAACTCAACGATTTGTTCGTTAAATGTCTGTAGAAGTTTCCTTTTTTCGTATGACAGTTCCAGTATAGTAGATAAATGGCAGAAATCCACATTGGAAGGATTTCCTTGAACTTCCTCGTAGTTCCTCAGTAAATCTGCAACAGATCCGCGATGTGCTGCACGAACGGTTTTCAACTTGATCAAATCCATCCTGGTCACGGCACCAAAATGACGTGAAACGTATAGTTGAAGGATTAAATCAATCGATTAGGTGGATTGATTCAGCTCAGAGTAGTACTTCTCGTTGTGTATTATAGTTGTATATGACGGATTGACAAGTTGAAGAATCTGATGAGTTGCTATTGGATTTATCCAAACTGTGATATATACATGAAGACAATATAGCAAACGTCTAGCACGTATGAACAACTGAATGCAACTAAATTGATATCGACAGTTAAAGCGTCTTAGTTTCCAACAGCACATGCAGTCTGGAACGTTACGCATAATAGAATCAGATTACGTTATCATAGCGTCATAAATATATACCACAGACATGACGTCATTACGTTATAAGGTAGAACGTTATATTGACGACGTTACGGTATAATAGTATCCATTATTCTAGATGACGTTATTATAAAGTTCATGTTTGTCGATACTCGTCGACAACGTCATCCAAGTTGCCACATGAACAGGTACAATAAAAGCGTACCGGAGATACAACACATATCACGAATCGTTAGATTCTCGGTATGTGCTTTAGAATGGGTTAACCAGAAGACTATACTGTGAAGTAATGTGGCTCTGTCAGTATGTCGACACCTCTTCCCACTTCCCTTATATGCGTTGTAATATTTGCATCTTTATTCTACAATGGAGATAATAGACTATATGAACATTGGTGAACAATACGACACCTCCTGCACGATATATCTGGATGAGATATACCCCAGATTTGCGCAAACACGCTCCTGCGTACCTTCCCCCCCCCATCCTCGCTAAAACCAGGGATATCTCTGTCCTAGATATAGCCCCTGGTACGCTTGGGCAATGTATCGCGATCAACGACAACACAGCAGTAGATGTCAGCCAATCAGCAAAAGCAACATCCTGCACATATTGACCAATCAGATCACTTAAGTACCGCGATCATGGCAACAGATTCGAAAAACACCATAGCTTGTGCGATACCCAGTGGCGAATGAAGATGCACCTTTTCAACAACCATGAACATTAATAAATATAACGGAAACATAGTTTAAAACAAAATCTATTTGAAGAGAAAATAAACACATTCATCTACCATCAAACATCCAACAAGCCAAGCAAATGTTGGAAACACTGAAACTTCAAAGGCGGCCCGGGATTTCATTGTATCCGACCTCACCTTCCCACTGAAGGAGTTGAATTGGGTTAAAACGCATGGATTTCTATAAAATTTCACTGGTCCATTCATTAATATTTTATTGTTATGCGTGCTCGGATTAAATATTTTATATTTGGTATCAGCGAACAGTTTAGCAGCGAAAGTAAAACCCAAACGCATTTTACCATCAGCGCAGTTTTTCTAGGTCACGTAACTGGAAAGTGGGCGAAACGCGGTTTGCTATGCAAGTTGGTCAAGGGTTCGCCTTTGGCTCACAAATAGAAACCTTGACGTGGTGAAGATGCGTACCCCCTAGCACCACGCTGTACAACAAACTTGGATGAGTTAAACCGCAAACGCAACACCAAATTCCCTTTTTTCTACTTTCCGGGACTACAAACCACCCCAGCCTGACTCTACCCCAGGGGCGCTTCAATATGGCTCCAACATGGCCCATTTGGACCACGGACGGTTCATGTCTACCCCAAAATGTCCATTCAATTGCCACTTTCCCATTATTCCCGACTACACATGCGTAGATTTACGACATTTCCACTATGCACCAGTCCAGTCGTACTCTTCCCAACGAGTGCTTAAGTATGACACCCCCACGACCCATTCCGACCACTCTACCCTTTTCCACTACTACTTTCCGACTGCGAATGCGTAGATTGTCGGTACTTCCACTTCACATCACCCGGACTCTCCCCCACGAGCACTTCAATATGGCACCTCACCCAGCCCTTTGGACCTCGGATGATCCATCTCAACTCCAAAACGTCGTTTTTTTATACTTCTTTCCGAATGCGCATGCGCAGATCGACGGCAGTTCCACGCAGTCAAGTCGAACTCTCCCAGGATTGCTTCAAGAGGAGACCCCCGACCTGAGGTTCATGGTCCATCAAATGTCCTTTTTCCACCACTCGACAAAGGCGTATGCGCTGATTGACGGCACTTTCACTACATACCAGTCCATTCGGACTGTCCCACACGAGCGCTTCACACTGACACCCCCACGGCCCATTCGGACCACGGATAGTCCATCTCAACCCCGAAACATCCTTTCAAATGCCATTTTCCCATCATTCTCTCACTGCGCATGCGCAGATTGATGGCATTTCCACTACAACCCATGCCAGTCGGACTCTCCCCTACGAGCGCTTCAAACATCGGACAAGGGATGGTCCATCTCAGCTCCAAAACGTCCACCCAAACGACCTTTTCCACTACTACCCGGCTGCGCATGAACAGATTGACGGCAGGTCCACCACACACAAGTTCAGTCGGACCCTCCCTCAGAGTGCTTTAGGATGAGACCCCCACGACCCATTCTGACTAATGATGTCCAAAATATCAACTCAAATGCCCTCTTTCCACTATTCCCTAAATAATGCGTTGGACTTAATAACAGGTCGGACTCCGGCCACGAGCGCCACACTCCACATGGCCGTTTTTGACCAAGGATGTTCCATCTCTACCCCAAAACGTCCATTCATGAATGCACATGTGCAGATTTACAGCATTTCCAATACATACCAGTCCAGTCGAACGCTACTGCACGAGCGCTTCAATATGACACTTCCCACGGCCCATTTGACCGAACATTTTAGGCCCCCAGACGTCAAATCAACCAATAGCCTCGATGCCCCTCCCATCATACTATACAGCGCGAGACAGAAAAAAAACAAGCTGTTCACTCAATAGTGTACCCCACAAGAAAAATGTCCGTGAATATAGCTTCCCTCTTACCATTATGCTGAACATAATGTCATAGTCGGGGACCTGACCTACAGTACCTAAGGTATATCAGCTTATTCTCTACCTTTCATACAGTGTACGGACCCATGTCGTGATTACAACGTGCCAGCCTTTGGTGCCTGAAATGCAGGTTCCAACAGTGTCATGGGCATTTTCCTTCTCTCGCAGAATAGGCTTGTATTTTTATGCATATAACCTTGACGTGCCTGAGGCAAGGTAGGATTGACCTCTAATTTTTAACTTCAAAGTTCAATTGACCTCGGTATTCTGCGCATACGCATAATCAAAGGGTACTTCTGATCACGTGACTGGAGGTGCACTGAATGACCTTTGACCTTACCGTAAAGGTCAATGGGACTCAAGATTCCTTTGTATTACTACTGCCAAAGGTAACTTCCAGGCATGTGATTTAATGATATGCAAAGGTCAACATGCGTCATTCTGGACCTTACTCTACTAATAGTGTGATATGGCCATTACGCTCAACCCTCCGCGGGGAGGCTGAGAAATGCTCCTATGACAGGTCGCCATGATCGTTGAGTGAATGTAGGACACCGCGGAAAAGGAGTTGTTATGGTAAAACTCCCTTAGGCGTTAAATTAGTAAAGCCAAATCTCTCTTCAATTCTGCACAAGAAGCTGCGTTTCATAAAGACACAATTATCCAAGTTTTATTTTGTTAACCCTCAGAATTAAATGTGATGTGAAACAGTTGTAGTACATGTAGGGAAAGTGGAGTTATGCGCAACTTCAGTGCATTGTGGAAGGTTGCGGAGGTCAATGGTAATTGAGTGCACTTCCAGCCAATGACCTTTGAAATTTGCGTATGACTTTTCTGACGTCACTTCCGCTTTCGGTCAAGTGAAGGAAAGTCACCTTTGACCCTTGCGCACCAAGCCCACAAGTCCCTTCCGATTTTGGTGCGCAAGAGTCAAAGGTCACTTCTGTTCCCGTGACCGGAACAGAATTCAGAAAGTGACGTGCAAAGGTCATAGGCAACTCTCAAAGGTCACTGAAAGTGCACTCAATGATCTTTGACCTCCACAACCCTATACATACACTCAAAGGTCAAGTTGCGAGTAACATTCAAAGGCCATTGACCGGAAGTGCACACAATGACCTTTGACCTCCACAACCCTATACATGCACTCAAAGGTCAAGTTGCGAGTAACTCCACAGGACATGTCATGAGAAATCGGCTCGGAAGTAGGTAAGGGGTCAAAAGTCAACGGGCTACAATCTGTCCTTTCTACGGTGGCCCGTAGGGGACATTCATGTTTTTTTACCTTTTAGGTGATTTGCTCTGACTTTTTCGTGTTTTCCTTCGACTTTTTCGTGTTTTTCTTCGACTTTTCAGAGTTCTTGTTCGAATTTTCTGTGTTTTCTTTCGAAAACATCGCGAATGAAACAAAATTGTGAAATACTTTCCACCGCGGTGAAATACTTTCCACCGCGGTGGGAAATACTTTCCACCGCGGTGAGAAGTACTTTCCACCGCGGTGTAAAAGTTTCCACCGCGGTGTAAAAGTTTTAACCGCGGTTTAAAAGTTTCCACCGCGGTGAAAAATGTTTCCCACCGTGGTGGAAAGTATTTCTCACCGCGGTGGAAAGTATTTCTCACCGCGGTGGAAAGTATTTCCCACCGCGGTGGAAAGTACTTTTCACCGCGGTGATAAATATTTCTCACCGCGGTGGAAAGTATTTCACCGCGGTGGAAAGTATTTCACAATTTTTTTCATTTCGCGATGTTTTCGAAAGAAAACACAGAAAATTCGAACAAGAACTCTGAAAAGTCGAAGAAAACACAAAAAGTCGAAAGAAAACACGGAAAAGTCGAAGGAAAACGCGAAAAAGTCGAAGGAAAACACGAAAAAGTCAGAGCAAATCACCTAAAAGGTAAAAAACATGAATGTCCCCTACGGGCCACCGTACCTTTCTATATATGAACAACATACGTACTGTCAAAAGGAAGTACGTCATGCAGGCGGAGATAACGCCCTTCAAAGACCAACTGACTCCTGCTCTTTTGAACATGTATACATCATCGAGCATCATCGTATAACATCCTAGAATGGAGTTTTTCATATGTTACGGTAACCACTGCTTTGGTTCGGCATAGAGCTGCGTTAATAATAGCATCGATGCTCGGGTTCTTTTTTGTCCCATGGGGCGGATATAGCTAACGTTGGATACCAATACGTAATCTGAAACTGGAGATACCATCGCACAAACAAAATTCCGGCGGTTAGACGGAGAGACTCAAGTCTATAGTCACGGGCGTATGAAAAATCATCTCGTCAAATAAAATCTCGCCGGAGATTCGTCTGGGCCTGTTTGCAACGGTATAGTGGGTCATAACCTCCTTTGCAAGGGAGTTGTTTTGCATCTATAGATGTATGCCTAAATAGTCGATATACGGCGATAGCCAATCAGTCTGAATGTTATTGTGACAGCTGACATCACTTTTCGTCTTGACAACGGGATATGTCTCGTGAACACCAACACTGTTAAAATATTAAACAAAAGCAAGGCGACAGACTCACAGGATAAATGAGTCTGAATTCAGTCTACTTAGCGGACACCGCGGATTTTCTCTTCAGTTATGCTCGATGTTCTTTTATCAGACACCGATTTAAATTGTCAATTCATGCGAAGAATGAAGCCACGAGTGCTTCTGATCGGCTGAACCTCTGTTCTGGTATTAGGCATTAAAAATATCCGGGTTGCGATATTTAACTGGACACGTGTGGATGATGGAAAATATATGTGTCTTTAAAGTGGAACCCCCCCCCCCCCAAAATAATTAACTGTAGGACGAAAACTCTATAAAAATTTAATATTATACATTTATTAACAACTTTAGAAAAGGTATTTTCAGGATGACTTTAGTTTTATCGGCTTTCATCAACTCTGATCATCAGTGTTAATATGAACTACAACAGGTAATTCTCGTCACATTCTATTAACACTGTTGCGTGCCAACAGATCAAGAGATACATTCAACTAACTAACTAAGACTGAACATTGTTTTTTTCAATTTAGAGATACCCGCGGTACATTGAGATAAATGGCAATTTTAACGTTGTTGTCGCATGAAAAAATAAATAAAATACATTTCATCAAATCGTATCCTAATATTACATTTGTAACAACCTTTATCGACAATGTCAAATTTTAGTAGGTACTTTTCATGAAACATTATTAACATTGTAGCTTTTCGTAATACTCCGCACACACGCACACATTTGTTCACTCGTGCAGTTCCTGTATGGATTGATCAGTGCCTGACAATGCGCACTGCATTGCGCAGTTTGACGGTTAAGGACGGTGTTTATTTTGGAAAATGGCGGCCTTAACGACAGGTGCCCGTGAGGATGTTTTTGCTTGGTAACCCGACAAACAAATACGTACAGTTCGTAATGGTCTGGTGTCACGATAAGATGGACTCGATTAGGTAGATTATTACACCAAAGGAGATACCACAGACACCTCTGGGAATTCATCATGTATAATTAGATTTAGCTTTGGATTAACCGAAGGGTCGCTGTGAGTGTGATAGTGGAGAAGCGTTCGCCGTTAAACCACTGCCATTTTTATTGCCACTCCTGTGTTCACGCCGAGCCTGGCGAGGGAAGCCTTGCATACCAAGCAAAAAGGTGACTTATTAGACTTGAGTTAATTCCAATGATTAAGGTTAAATATGAGACAGGACC
>JAVTVY010011549.1:0-53836 GCA_036873755.1 Hanleya hanleyi
CAGACCCCGATTTTGACTTTCTATACTGAACCTCGCGAGAACTACAAGCGTCTGGTCCATCATTCATTATTCAGCCGTCGTCCATTAAAGAATATCCGCATCCATAATCCAAAGACCTATTTCATATATACCATATTCCTACGAAGTAGGCTACCATTTGCAAATTGTCCGGTAGTTAGTGAGTCCATACGAATCCTTTCGTCGGCAAAGTAAAGAAAACCGCTGACATTTGAACCTTGATTTTTGGCATGAACATGTATTAGAGGACTGTTACCTGCAAGTTCTGAGCTGACCTGCTTTTGATGAAATTTGGTGATTTACTAAAAAGCTTGATATAGGCAGAATTTACACTTGGGAGATGGGGGGATCTCCAAGAGTTCAGTGCGCGTCGGAGTCCTAATGCCTACCCTACTTCGTAGGTCCTGTGACGTTAGTCACACTGCCATGCAACAGCATTAGTACCAAATTAAAAAAAAAGACAATCATAGTATAAACATAGCCTGGTTTTCTGCAAGATAGAGGCGGCCAACATTTTTCAATGATGCTGGCAAGATATAATGATGCTCCAAAAATATCAAATCTCTTAATACATATGATATAAGTTGCATATGATCAACGTTGCTCTGTTGTTGCGGCCCGTTGGGCAGCTGGGGGAGGTGGTGAAACACGACTCTGTTCCTATGAAGTAGGCTCTCATTTGCAAATTGTCCGATAATGAAAGAGTCAGTCAGTGAGTGAGCTAGTCCATCCGAATCCTTTCCCCGGAAAAATAAGGAGAACCGTTGACATTAGAACCTTGATTTTTGCATGAACGTGAATTAGGGGACTGTTACCAGCAAGTTCTGAGCTGACCTACTTTTGATGAAAATTTGGCCTACTTAGATGACCTATAAACCTCGAAATTGGCAAAACATATCCTATTGCTTCCTAAAACCATGGAAATGCGCTTAGCTAGGTCAATGTCAGTGTGACCTGACCTAATTGGGTCAAGGTCAATGTGACTACTTTCTGACTCAATTTCGCACCTAATTAGGTGACCTAGAAACTTCAAAATTGGCAAAAAAACTTGTCTCAATGCCTCATACGACCATGGAAATGGGCTTAATTGTATTTTCTAAAGCTTTTCCAAAAAATAAATACATTTGTTATTACAACTAAAGTGATCATTACTTTATAATATACCGGCATGAACGTCCATTAGGGAACTGTTACCAGCAAGTTCTGAGTTTACCCACTTTTGATGAAAATTTGACCTACTTAGGTGACCTAGAAACCTGTAAGTCAAGGTACACACTTAAATCATACGAAACCCTACTTCGGGGGTAGATCGTCAGCCACACTGTCATGTTTTATTGTACTTAGCAAATACCGCTGCGATCTGATACTTTGCCGTATATGTAATACGTAATGAACACAAGACAATGAGATACACCGAGAACACTTATTAAAATATGCAATTCAAGCACCTTTTGGAGCGTTTTGACATGCTTCGGTCCACAGGCCCGCAAAACAAGAGATTTTGGGGTGGGGGTGTGGTATTAGTGTGAAGTATCGAAATATGGGGTCTCTATATATAACCCCATGCTTTATATAAATAAAGGTGTGAAACGGTCTTTGGGTGAATCGAGAAATAAACGGTTTACCGCCAAACAAAATACATCAGTATATTCTACAAGTATCACTTTATATATTCCCGTCGTCAAATTAGTAAATTTGTGCAATTTTTTACCTTTGCCGGGCGATTCAAAATCCAACGTAACTGTCCGTCCATCTAGGAACAGTTAGATTATGGCAGGCTTCGTTCTCAATTCTGATTGGTCAGTCGCGACAGCTGATCAGTGCGTGACCTCTCTTGCCGGAGGCGTGCCGAGACTGACCAATCAGAATTGAGAACGAAGCCCGCCATAATCTTATTGTTCCTGGATGGATGGACAGTTACGTTGGATTTTGAATCGCCCCGCAAAGGTAAAAAATTGCACAAATTTACTAATTTGACGACGGAAATATATAAAGTGATACTTGTAGAATATGCTGATGTATTTTGTTTGGCGGTAAACCGTTTATTTCTCGATTCACCCAAAGTCCGTTTCACACCTTTATGTTTATTTATATAAAGCATGGGGTTATATATAGAGACCCCATATTTCGACACTTCACCCTAATACCACCACCCCCTCCCCCCAAATCTCTTGTTTTGCGGGCCTGTGCTTCGGTCCTTAGCTCTCAACTACGGTGTTCGCTTACCGCGGCAAGTGACTCGAATACGATGCATGCTTAATAATATTCACGATTTTACTTCCTTTCTATTTGCATTTAGCAGTTGAAGCGTTACAATTCTAGCTGCTTGACAATGAAGAAGGAAAACGTTAAATCTATCTTTCTTTTGAAAATGTGAACAATCGATGCGATGTCTATGTTTGTCATTGTTGCTCTCCTCTGGTGGACGCTCTCAACCATCATGAGTGTCACCTATTGTACAATTGCTCGACCTCCTTGTAGTGATACATTACAATACTATGTAGAAAACCACATACTTGTATTGGCTTGATGCGACAGCAGATGGAAAGCTATCAGTGTCATAACGTCTGGTTTTCCACACGTGGTAATTCTATTTTCTAGGTGTGGTAATTCTATTTTTCACGTGCGGTGGTTTGACTGGTAATTACCACATGTGGATATTTCGACCAATTATTCAACCTAGAAATACCACACGTAGAAATTATTTTCCACGCGTGGAAAATATCCACCAATGATAGAACTGGGAATACCACGTGTGGAAATTATTTACCGCGCGAGTTTAATGATTGGAAGATAAATACCACGCGTGATAAATAATTTTCAAGTGTGTTATTTCCAGATCTATCATAGGTTAATATTTTCCACACGTGATAAAGAATTTCCACGACATGTAGGAACTCTAATATAACGGTTCTGTGTAGAACCAAAACCTGTCTGAGTGGACAAAGTTGACTCAACAAAACATAACAAATGAGTTGAGAAACTCTGTAAGTACATTACTAAAGTAAAAATGTATAGGCATAACTAAATACGAGCGCGTAACAAAGTACTAATTACTAAGTGCAGGCATAACTCAGTCCTAGTGCATAACTAAATAATAATAACTTATTACAAGCATACCTAAGTACGAGTGCATAACTAAAGCACTGTGGACTAATTACAGTCATAAATAATACAAGCACATAACTGAAGTACTGGTGACATATTACCGGCATAACTAAGTACAAGCGCATAACTGAAATATTGATAACTAATTGAAGGCATAAGTGAGCACAAGCACATAATTAAAGTACTAATAACGAACTACAGGCATAACTAAATACAAGTGCATAACTACAGTACTAATAACTAAGGGCATACATATCTAAAGTACCAGTAATTACAGATATAATATATTAAACATGGGTATCTGTTGTTCATGGATTATATATTGCTTAGATGAATAACATGTGTTATCACTCGTTTCAGAGAAAACTGAATGTCGTCTCAGGCAGAGACCCACGGTACAAATACCAGAGACCATTAAGAGTCAAGAGAGCGACCGAAATCGACCCTCACTCCAGAACCAGCCTCCTAGTTACAATTCCTCTGAGATATCCCAAGTTGATTCTGTGAGCAACATTAACATAGGTCAGGTGAACGGCTTGGATCGACTCCAATTTGAGAATCAGTATCCAACTTATAATTCTCCTGTAATATCTCACGAAAGCTCCATGGAATTCACTCCAGACGATTATGAGACTCCTTCTAATTATGTTTCGTCAGGAGAAAAGGCAATTACAGATGCCCCACCGCTTCCTAGTAGATTGAAGAATAAATCGTCCGGTATGTTGAATGCGAACGATTCGGGATCTGCTAGAAACTATCCAGGGACAATCAGAGACCAGGAACAAACGCGCGTAAAGTCTTACGGTGACTCACAGCAAACATTTCCTAAGTCAACAGACGACATTCACCATATCTCTCCCGAGACAATAAACGACATTCACCAAACGTCTGCTAAAGCAATAGACGACGACCATCATGCTTCTCCTACAGCGTTCAGTGCCTCTCATCACACCTCACCGAAGACGATCGCCGATCCACATGAAACTCTTGTGAAGCAACCCAGTGACCCTCTACATAACACCCACAATATACCCATCGTCGAAGGCTTGGAAATTACCACGCCCATAAAGACTGATCCCAGATACACCAAGTTCCCTCATATTGATGGTGGATCTGATGTGTATTTGTCAGCGGTGCATATACCGGCTAAAAGCGAACAGGTAAACTTTAGTCTGTACTACCTACCTTCGCTTAGTAGCATTTGCTAGATCCTGTGTTAAATGTGATGATTTTAATCAACGTCACAAAACATTGCTGCATAAACTTATAAAACAGGGCTATTCCACCAAGCGCCTCCACTCAAAGTTTCTCAAATTTGGCGATACATATCGCATGCTGATAGCAAAATACGAACGTAGCGTGCAAGATCTATGACGCTACGTTTCGTAACTTGTGTCTAATTCCGCTTAACCCGGGGCTAAGGGCCGTATGAACCCATGCACTTCAAGATCCTCATGGTACTCATATGAACAGTCACAATCAAAGCGTGACTGAGATACATCTTTTTTTTAGATGACGACTCTATAACGAATATTATGGATTAAGAATACAAGCGTCTAGTCCGTCATTCATAATCCAGCCGTCGTCCATTAGAGAATATCCGCGTCCATAATCCAAAAACCTATTCCATTTCCATATAACAGTATTAGCACCAAATTCAAAAAGACAAAAGTATACATAAACATAGGCTTGTTTCCTGCAAGAGAGAAGCGGTCAACAGTTTTCAATGATACCGGCAAGACATCATGATATTCCAAAATATCAAATCCGTATCGCTGATCAGTATTCTTAATCCATAATATTCGTTATAGAGTCGTCATCTAAAAATAATGTACCTCAGTCACGCTTTGATCAGCGATACGGATTTGATATTTCTGGAACATCATGATGTCTTGCCGGCATCACTGAAAACTGTTGACCGCCTCTCTCTTGCAGGAAACAAGCCTATGTTTATGTATACTATGATTGTCTTTTTGAATTTGGTGCTAATACTGTTATGTGGAAAATGGAATAGGTCTTTGGATTATGGACGCGGATATTCTCTAATGGACGACGGCTGGATTATGAATGACGGACTAGACGCTTGTAATTGTAGAATTTACCATGTTTCCCCCATGTTGAGACGTTTATTCAATCAGACGGCCTAAATGCTCATCCATTAACATCAAATGAGATGTATTTTTGGAACATCGCTCCTGTCTCGCAGGAAATTAGCCTAGTTGTATGTATAATATGATTTATCCTTTTAATTTGGTGCCAATGTTGTTATATGAATTAGGTCTTTTGGATTATGGACGCCGCAATTCTTTATTGAATGACGGAGTAGACGCTCGTATTATATACATGTTTGAGCTGATCTGCCATCACAGCCCCCGAGCTAAAGTATCTACTTACGATTAAGCCGATGCTATGGACCGTGTGGTTACTTCGTAGTTTGCACATGAACAGCTGCAATAAAAGCGCGGCTAAGATACAAATGCTATGTCCGAGAATCCTTCGTATTCTTGGGACTAAATGTGAGGTGCCGAGTGAAGCATTCCTGTGCAGTCGTATGCTTGCGTTTTAGTCACCAGACGTCGTCAGTGTTTCAAAACTCTTGCATATCACTTCAATTTATGACCCGTATATGGTAGGATTTTGCCGGTGACTGTTAGTGCCCGAGGTACATCCTCTGTACATGTTATTCGACAAATATATGCAGGTTTAATGTTTTGGTAGAAAATTTAAGCCGTACGACGTGGAGCATCACCGGTTAGTTTTTCTGGTTATTCTTGCATTTATCAGCTTTACCCCATGTTGTGGCGTTTAGTCCATCAAACGTCCTTGATGCTCATCCATTAAGATCTGAAGAGTTATTCGTTTGAGCTAATCTGTCATCACAGCTTCCGAACTAGCGTACCTAATTCCGCTTAATTTGGTGCTAGGGATCGTATGGTCTACTTCATATTCTACACATGAACAGCTACAATAAAAGCGCGGCTGAGATATTAAGGCTACGTCCGAAAATCCACCGTATTCTCGGGCCTGAGTTTGAAGTTTCCTGTGGGGTCATATGGTTACTTTTTAGTCGCCAGCTCGTCGTCAATTTTTCCCACCTCTTGCATATCGCTCCAATTTATTATATCAGATTTCGCCGTTCAATAACCCCACACCATAACCACCACAACATGATATTGCAAACCCGACCGTCTTTAGCACTCTGCAGGACAGAGCGTGGGTCAGTTGATTGCGACTGTCTCTCCAGAGATTTACTTCCCTCCTGCTAACGAGAATGTGTGGATTTGTGATCAAGGCTAGAAACGGAGCTATGCATAGGGATGTATGAAGATGCTCACATCATCTTACGTCTCCTTAAATATTGTATGGTTTTCATATCTTCATTATTATTTTCTTCGATCACTAGGGGACGCACCAAAACATCGCAACTCCTAATCACCCCGACGATTCGCCGTCCATACCGTCCTTGTCCGACCAACGATCAATGACTCTGCCATTGCACCTACAGCCGACAGATGGTCAGGAATCTTCCGTCGACGATTTTGAATATGGTGAAGACGAGGTTTAGAGACCATGCTGATGAAAATGCGGATCCTTTAGCATTGAGCGGATATATGGTCACATATCCGACACAGCTGGATCGCGGTCATATATACGCCACTGTGTATGGCGGGACGACATAATGCATATCAGTGAACGATTTTCGGTACAGCTGTCCCACCAACGATCATTTGCTCTACCGCACGACTTACTGCCGACAGATAGTCGAGGATCTTCCGTCGAAGATTATGAAAATGGCGAAGGAATCATGCTGATGACAATGCGGATCCCTCAATATTGACCGGATATATGCTTAATTATCTGACGCAGCTGGTTTGCGATCATATATACGCCAGTGAAACATTTCCTGACAACTACATTCACGGTACAAACTGCTGACAGAACAGACCAAAGCACGAATTCGTGGGGAAATTATTTATCTGATATCTTCTACTAAACTTAGGACATTGAGAATGCAGTCTTCTGCAGAATTTTACAAATCTTGTTACGAAATATAGAAAATAGGATAGATTTACTACCTGGAGTCTGTGTTACATCTGCCATTCATGAGGAAACGAGGTTAGAAGGACGAGAATACCGCATACCCTGTCGAATATATGGACAGTGCGTCAAAAACTGAGCACCGGGGTTTTGGCCAGTTTTCAGCAGCACGAGGTAACGACAACAGGTGCATTGTTGCTGATTTCAGAAGATTAACTTTTCAACGCATAAGATTTGCATTGGTATTAGTTTAGAGAGAGATTGTCCTGTCCTAGAATGTTAGATCTGTCCTGGAATGTTAGATCTCTTCAAAATGAGAATATGATCTGTTGAGCTGATTTGTCACCAATCTTTCATAATGAACGATGGCTGAATATTGAATAACGAACAAGACTTGTGATCCATAAACTGATGAACCCCTAGACACTACAGTGAAATGAGTATCGACTTCTGTTCTATTTTCTTGAAGGGAATTCTTTCCAAAGGATCAGTATCACCACTTGTGTACGGATCTCTCGCGCCCCCATATTGTTGCTATATATGATTAGATCGGACTATAATCTACACATGATGAATTCCACATTGCAGCAACCGTTCTGGGCTGTAACATAGCAAACAGTTTCAGTACCGTTGTCGCCAAACATATCCGGATGAAAGTAGGCAGCATTGACACAAAATTTCTTCTCTCAGATTTTACGTTTTGGTTTGGAATATTATGATGGCAAACGATACGAACATTATTGTATGTTCGATTTTCCGTGTGTAATGTTTGTAAATACGTGACCATGTTCATAGTTCATAATATACATCATAATTTCGAGATTAAAGTTCAGATGCCAAATAAGTCAACATTCCTCTTTCGTAGAAAAGAAATTAACGATTCTAGTCCGGCAACCAGAGGGGTGAACCTTGCATTAGAGGTCCCACAATAGGTTTTAATGGTTTTGACATCTATGGACCACGCAGATAACGAAACCAAAGGGTGCCCACCTGGCACCCTTGAGCATTTTGATAAAACACCTTGTTTCCATGGCAACGACAGAAAAAATAACTAATGTTATTATACCTCATGTAAATTCGTAATGTTTTCATTGGTTGACAGCCTGTCACGTTTCATTATACAAATCGTGATGTTCAGTGATGATGCAATGCCATTACCGCTGAATAAATGTCATGTACCACGGCAGAGCGTTGAACATGACATTTATTCCACGGCGACATCTGTCGGACCAAGAGTTGCCTCTCATAGTGCGAGCGCCAACATACTCCCCGAAACGAAATTGATGCACGTGTATGTCGGCCTGATATATAAAAAGTCGGCCCGTTGGTGATAGAAATTAGTGAATGTGATTTGGTGATTCACTGAAATAAATTTGACATCTTTTGAAAAGGTACGTAAGATCATCGAGAACGTTACTCTTCCAAATTATGCGATTGAGTCGACAAACAAGCCGAGGTCGAACAGTTGATCTTGACACGGCGTTTTGAAATCAACAACGGTCACGCAGTGTTGAACACAATATGCTTATTTCACCGTACCATCCTCATTCACATAACTATAAAGTCTCATTTTATTCAAATATGACATTCGGTACTGCGCGCTCGTTGTCTCGAGCTGACAAATCGTGATGTCCCACTCTATAACATGCAATAATTGTATATTATTCGTATAATGATGCAATTTACATCCGTACCATCTTTCAAGTCCATGCACCCTATATTCTGTTTATGTCTCATACTGATCCATCTATATCATTTCTTATTTATATCACCTCTATACACGTGTGAAATTCCACCAACTTGTTTTCATTGTAAAATGTTGGTTTGCGTATTGTACCCTGCACATTGAATTCTGCGGTACATTTACGTTCTAAGTTATTTCGATGGGCATGTGATAATACGTGTACATGTATTGGCTATGTAGATAGGACTTTTGCTCACATAAATATCCTAATTTGGAAATAAATAAACAAATAAACGAAAGTAAACAAATGTTTTAGTTCATCTTTCTACATTGCTCATCCACATTTTTATGAATGCCATGATGGTATCTTCAAGAAAGTATTATCCCGTTTCTCAATCGTGTAGTTATTCTTTCGCACACGAACACTGCATGTTACTGCTAATTCAATGTCGTAAGTTTAGGAGTTCATTGATGCTTCACTCTTTGTGGACTATTCCAATATATCGTATAGTGGGAAAAGTATGAATAAATTGAGAGGCTCTAATGGGTACTAATTGTGCACCCCTATTGGCGGACCTATATCTGTTCTCTTATGAATATGACTATATGCAGGCGCTTTCAAAAACCGATCCATTCAAAGCCCGTTCCTTCTCATTCACCAAACGCTATATAGACGATCTTCTCGCTGTGGATAATCGCTATATAAAAGACGCAGTGAAGGATATATATCCACCTTCACTGGATTTGAAGGAAACTACAGATTACAAGCGTCTAGTCCGTCATTCATAATCCAACCGTCGTCCATTAGAGAATATCCGCGTCCATAATCCAAAGACCTATTCCATATTCCATATAACAGTATTAGCACCAAATTCAAAAAGACAGTCATTGTATACATAAACATAGGCTTGTTTCCTGCAAGAGAGAAGCGGTCAACAGTTTTCAATGATGCCGGCAAGACATCATGATGTTCCAAAAATATCAAATCCGTATCGCTGATCAGTATTCTTAATCCATAACATTCGTTGTAAAGTCGTCATCTAAAGAATGATGTATCTCAGTCACGCTTTGATTGTGACTGTTCATATGAGTACCATGAGGATCTTGAAGTACATGGATTCATACGGCCCCTAGCCCCGGGTTAAGCAGAATTAGACACAAGTTACGAAACGTAGCGCCATAGATCTTGCACGCTACGTTCGTATTTTGCTATCAGCATGCGATATGTATCGCCAAATTTGAGAAACTTTGAGTGGAGGCGCTTGGTGGAACAGCCCTGTTTTATAAGTTTCTACAACAATGTTTTGTGTCCTTGATTAAAATCATCACATTTAACACAGGATCTAGCAAATGCTACTAAGCGAGATATGTATACGCCATATGCAGGTCCCACTGGAATATTACTATCCAGAAAGGGATAGTTTACGATGTCGAAATTGTAATCATCTCTTTTGTCATAAAGTCGACGAGAGAGAATGCCCGCTTCATTTTTATAGAGATAGAGATCCAAATAAGATGTGCCTGTAGGGCTATCTGTAGTTTCCTTCAAATGCAGTGAAGGTGGATATATATCCTTCACTGCGTCATTTATATAGCGATTATCCACAGCGAGAAGATCGTCAATATAGCGTTTGGTGAATGAGAAGGAACGGGCTTTGAATGGATCGGTTTTTGAAAGCGCCTGCATATAGTCATATTCATAAGAGAGCAGATACAGGTCAGCCAACAGGGGTGCACAATTAGTACCCATTGGAATACCTATATGCTGCTGATATATTGTGTTGCCAAATTTTACATAGATATTTTTAATGAGAAATTCAAGCAACTCTATAAACAAAGAAACATCCCATGAATGATATCTCTTGTATGTAGTCGAGCTAAAGAATGCGTTATGGCTTCCGACATTAATATATCTACGATCAGTTTTCTTGAACACAGATACTATTAATGAACTTAGATGGTCAATAAGGTCCTGATGAGGGATTGTAGTATAGAGAGTCGAGAAATCCCATGTGGATACATGTCTGTACGGTATGTGACCTTTAGCATCAAGTTCTTCCGTAAGACATTTTGAGTTTTCAATATCCACATACATTCAGCCAGAGTTCTTAGAAATAGTGGCGCAATACCTTTCCCAAAATGCTTTTACTTCCTGAAGGGCCCTCGTTAATAGGGTTGAAAGAAGCTTGGTGGTGCAGCTTCTAGAACCAGCTATGAATCTAGCTTTGTATGGTGATTTATGCATTTTGGGAGTCCAGTATATTTTTGGTATGTCGTTATGATTGGTTGGAAGACAAATACCTCTTTCCCTGAGAAACTTTTTGTGATTGTTAAATAAATCTTCCAGAGTAAATGCAGTTTGGGAGTAAGTAGACGTATTTGATGAAGATATCTACACTCAATTCTTTAACCAGCACCTGGTAATAGTAATATTTACATATGAATATTATATTATTCGGAGCTTTGTCTGCTGGGACTATGACGAATTTACTCTGGAGATTTGCTAGAACTTCTTGCGAATTGAGGTTTCTCAGTACTTGTTTTGCTTGGGGAAGAGTACTTCTGTCAATATGGCGGATTGTTTCAACGACCTTGCTCTTGGTGAGGTCCAGCCAATCAACGAGTACTGTAGGTTCAACTTTTTCTCGCTTAGACCAATCAATAACGTACTGTTCTAATGCAGACAGGACTATCTTCTGGTCGGCCTTCAGATTTACTCTTCTTGGCTCTCTATATTTAGGTCCCTTCATCAGGAGTAATTTCAGATCCTTATCACTCACCACATCAAGGTCACCAGTCACAATATGTTTGCATGGTGTATAGATAAAGTTCGATAATTCACAATCACAACTATAACCATACAGGCACATCGTATTTAGACCTACATCTCTATAAAAATGAAGCGGGCCTTCTCTCTCGTCGACTGTATGACAAAAGAGATGATTACAATTTCGACATCGTAAACTATCCCTTTCTGCATAGTAATATTCCAGTGGGGCCTGCATATGGCGTATACATATCACGCCTAGTAGCATTTGCTAGATCCTGTGTTAAATATGGCGATTTTAATCAACGTCACAAAACATTGTTGCAGAAACTTATAAAACAGGGCTACACAACCAAGCGCCTCCACTCAAAGTTTCTCAAATTTGGCGATACATATCGCATGCTGATAGCAAAATACGAGCGTAGCGTGCAAGATCTATGGCGTTACGTTTCGTAACTTGTGTCTAATTCCGTTAACCCGGGGCTAGGGGCCGTATGAACCCATGTACTTCAAGATCCTCATGGTACTCATATGAACAGTCACAATCAAAGCGTGACTGAGATACATCATTCTTTAGACGACGACTTTACATCGAATGTTATGGATTAAGAATACTGATCAGCGATACGGATTTGATATTTTTGGAACATCATGATGTCTTGCCGGCATCATTGAAAACTGTTGACCGCTTCTCTCTTGCAGGAAACAAGCCTATGTTTATGTATACTATGATTGTCTTTTTGGATTGGTGCTAATACTGCTATATGGAATATGGAATAGATCTTTGAATTATGGACGCGGATATTCTCTAATGGACGACGGCTGAATTATGAATGACGGACCAGACGCTTGTAATTACAACTTTGTCTAGATAAGATCCATACTTGGTTACTGGAGTATGGCCTTAAATTTCCTAAAGCTAAGATAAATTGTACGCAATTATGCTGGAAGTATTCCCCTCACAATTATGACCCAGAACTTCTTCATTATGGAATTCATATTGAAGTATAAACCGATTCTTAGAAATCTTGTTTTGCAAAACGAATTCGGCCATATAAAATGTTTGATTTGGTAAAACTGGTTGCCAGCTCCAAGTGGGAAGATAAAGAACCTGCTCTTCATTGATGTCTATCACTTATAAGCTAACATTGATTATGGCTCCACAACTGTGCATGGAAGTACAAGTTTATTAAGTTAGATACAATTCTGCATCAAGGATTAAGACTTTGTCTCGGACTTTGTCCCCTAAATACAGTTTATATCTGAAGACGGTTGAATGTCCTTCGAATTTCCGAAGAGTCAGGTTGCCTCTGCAATACGTAACAACATCGCTGTCTAACCGTCCAAACCATGCTTTGTGCCTTTGTTTTCATGCGCAGCTCGGGATTCTGTATTTAAAAAAAACCAGGTATTGTTCCACTTCGTGAAATTCGTATAAAATCACACGTTGTTGGAGACGGTATTAACACAATAGGTTGTTGCCATTTCCAACTTGAGTTTGTCAAACTGCTGGAAAATACATCTCTGACGACTTCACCGATAAAAACCAGCTCGTGCTGGTGGACTAGTCCCCGAGGCCCGCCCTCTGTACATGTCACTTGACAAATATATGTAGGTTTACTGTTTCGGTGGGAAATTCTAGCCGTACGACGTCGGACATTAGAGGTTAGTTTTTCTAGTTTTCTTGCATTTACCAGGTTACCTCATGTTAAGGCGTTTACTCCATCAGACTGCCACGATGCTCATCCATTCATGATTTGTTTGAGCTGATCTGTCATCACAGCTCCCGAGCTAGCGTATCTAATTCCGCTAAAGCCAGTGCTAGCGGCCGTGTGGATACTTCATAGTCTCCACGTGAACAGCTGCAATAAATGCGCGGCTGAGATACTGAATGTTAGGTGTCGACGAGCACTTTCCTGTAGAGTCATATGGTTGCTTGTTAGTCGCCAATTTTTCCCACCTCTTGTATATCGCTACAATCAACAAGAATATGTTCTATCTTGTGCAAAACATGCACGGTATTTTACTATTTTAAGTGATGGTTCCAAAAATAACGACAAACTAGCATGTGACGTTTTACTTGGTGGCTTGTCATTTTGCGTTTTTGTCAGCATGGCCTACATGACCTGGCTCGCCACCTGCAATCGGACGTCCCTGGTCTGATTTTATAGCGGTAGTTGCACAGGCATCGGGGATTCCCGAAGCTCCCTGTCGTCGAAGGACAGGGAGAAAGGTCCCAAACCCTGATGACGTATTATATCTCTCTCAATCACGTGATGAATTGTGTATTCATTCATCTGCACGACACGTGAACACTTATCCAGAAATTTAACATCGCTTATGTAACACGAAACCAATTAAATTTCCATTGTCAACGCAAAGTACATGTGTCGCAAGGCGTGAAGTCCTATATGTAACCCGATACACCAAATTATAGCTTGCTCTTCCGACTGTGCCAGTCCAGGGACTGGCAATTTATTTGATGTCATGTGGACTGGCAATTAAGTTTATGTCTTGTTTCATGAAGGAGGTGACAGGCTAATTGAATTGTTTTAAGATCTCCACCAGCCATTTAATTGGCATGTATGTTGGGGGCCTGCATTACATCAAGGGACAGAAGTGGGATATTATTTTCATGGATTCGGGGGCAAACGTCATCAGGTTTCAGGATATTTGGGCAGGAAAGTTGATCAATAGGTATAGTGATTCTAAAATCACTTTAACCATGCAATATTGCTATACCATTAATAAGATTAACAATACTGAACAAATATTGTAACGAATGGTATTGAAACTGATCACGCTTGTTACTAATGATGTTCTATAATATAATTAAACCAGTCAATCTTTGATTATATCCTTACTTGAACATGATAGAAACGTAAAACAAATGACGTTAAAACGGCCAGTAACCCCTGATTAATCGGAATTCTAGACAAGTTAAGAAACGTACAGCGCTAGCGAGTTTGAGCACGAAAATCGTATTATGCCACCATTGTATGACATTCATCACAGAATTTGATAAAACTCGAATGGTGGCGGTTTGTAGATACTGTTTTCTTCCGTTGATTGGAATTGTCAGATTTTCAGTGCATTCAGCAAAAACGACCTGGCGGGATATGTATACTATAAAGAAACTATTGTAATCGTCTCTTTCTGTATGTATGAATATTCATATGAAAAGTGGTGGCCTAATTTTACTATTTGGATACCATGTGAACAGCTGCAATAAGAGCGCGACTGAGATCCCTGGGCTACGTTCTCCGTATTCGAGTGTAAATATGAGGGAGGTTGAGTGTAAATATGAGGGAGGTTTCCTGTGGAGTCACCGTTGCTCTTCAGTTGCTGGATGTCATCAATATCTCGCCAACCAATAAGTTGCTGGTATATGGTGTTACTGAATAACCGACTCACTTTTTCCGAGAGGTTGTTCACGTATGGGATCGTGATAGTGGTCATTCTCTCCCTGCTCGGCGTGGATGTTCTGTTTTTACGTTTTTGTGCTTTGTGGAAAGTCCAGTCCTTATATCCACGTTGTTTCAGGGCTGTGTTGTGACATCACAACATCCCATACGTGAACAACCTCTCGGAAAAAGTGAGTCGGTTATTTAGGGCTCATAAAGTCAAAACATGTTTCAAGCCCAAGAACACTCTTCGTAACATTCTAGTCCATCCGAAAGATAAACCAAAAAAGGATGTGGAAAGTAACTTGATATACGGGGTAGTCTGTCCGTTGTCGACCTGTGTAGACCGATACATAGGAGAGACGCAACAACCCCTGAAAAAGCGTATGTCCCAACATCGCAGAGCCACATCCAACGGCAACGATTCAGCGGTGTTCCGGCACATGTGTGACAGGGGACATGTCTTCACCAACCAAGACGTCTTAATCCTGGATCGAGAAGAACGGTTCTTCGAACGTGGGGTTAAAGAGGCTATCTGGGAACGCGTTGAGCGTCCTTCTCTTAACCGCAATGGGGGATTGCGTTTCAAACTGTCCAACACTTGGGATAGCGCCTTAAAGAAAAAGACCAAAAAGAGACTGTTATAGCTATTACCAGTATACCAATTCCTTCTGTGCAATTAACTGTACCTATCCGATCTGACAATTACTACCGCTATGTAAGGTTTATTTCTATAGACAGTTACTTGTGCCGCCGTCTTGACCTTTCCTTTTTGTGTTAACTGTTCAAGACCAGTAACTGTGATCAGTGCTTGCACTTTTGTGTTCCAGTGAACTCTCATCACCTTTGACATATCGTCAAAGGTGTTGCCTTATTGTTTTCTCCCATTCGATTTTAACCCTGTATCAACTTAAATGTGCTCACCGTCCAAGCTGATTTCATATATTTAATGTGATTTCTTGTACATATTTCTCACTCTGTTGAAGACGTTCTGGTGAGCGTCGCAACGTCAAATTCGAAATCCAGAGAACCAGTTCTTCGATTTGTTATTGTTAATACCTGGATGACTGAGAACCTTCACTCAATTTTGGGTTTTATTAGTTTTATTTCATAAACATTTGGAATTGGTGCTAACTGTCATGAAGTAAGTCTTTCGATTATTGATGGGGATTTTTTTATGAACGACTTTATCAATGCATCACTATTTTATTACTGCATATACTATGTAGTCAATCAACGGCCCCGATTTCAGTCATCTTTGTGTCATTGCACACTCGTCTGAACCAGCTAACTATACAGTGTCCATAACTGGTTCTTTTGGTTAATTTGCTGATTCTAACGCATACTCCCATTCCATGACTGTAAGAGCTTTTCGCTAGAAGGAGTTGAAGTAAAAATATTGCCTATATATTAACGATAATGTCCATAGTTTCGGATTGAGTGAAATAGAGATTAGAAGTATATACACCACATATAGCGTAATTATATACACTATACAAAGGGTACATATACAGCAAACCGAGCGTAATAAACAAGGCCATACGGGGCGAAATTTGATATGTCATACAGAGAGCAGGACGTATTGCTCCGAAGATCGACAAAGCCACAAACCAGAGATACTATATGAGCTGTACTTTTCCATTAAATTGATATTTGGAGACATAATTGGAAAAAAATGTAGGACGACATAATGACTGCACGAATTTCCGGCAACTTGAGCAACTATTTAAAGTATATATCCTACCCATTTAGTATGTCTATATATAACCCCTAACCCCTAGTTATAACAATGATCACAGATTGTATTACACCATGAAAACCTTGCAACGGTATGTAATATTTATTGTTTTATATACAGGCAAACTTTAACGGTTCAGTTACAACGCGGAACTGAAATCGATCTTAAAGTTCAGTACTGAGCACCGGATTGTACCCGACATTAACATGGTTGAACATAATAGTTATAAAATGTCTATATACTGATCACTCACTGAATGGAAAAGGAATATGACTATAAGGGGGCTCTTCCATGCAATAACTCCACAATTGTCAGTCGTGTTGCTACTGACAGTCACGTGGTTTGCCTGCGCAGCACCAGCGGAATATTCCATAAAATTGCAAGAAATATTTCGGTAAAATTGGCAATTTATCCAATTTTGTTTAGTTGAAAAAAACCCACAAAGTTTGACAGAACAATATCCGGACCAAATTTAATAATAAATGAGGCACAGATACTTTAAGGGTTGTTCTACTCGGCATTTCACAGGTACAATTGAATGGAAAATTTCGAAATTCTTGAAAAATAAACGTTCAAAACGGAGGCTCATTTCATGAAAAAAAAACAAGAATTTAGATTAGAAAAACCTATATCTATCGATCTCACAACCAATATAATTACATATTTGTAATCCCAGAGAAATATTGTATTATATTGACCATGTTCATACTTCTCACTACAGAACAAGAAATGTTAGCGAGTGTGTGTGGAATTCCGCTCAGTAGGGGTACAATCCCTTGGTTTTACCGTGAGAAACTTCCAGTGTTGATCATGACAATGAACATACGTAGTTATGCTGAAATGTCACACCATGTTGTATCCAAGTATCTGTTTATGGCAAAATCCGGACATACTCAAAAGAGATTATCACTGTTATCACTGCAACTACATACGAAGGAGAGGGAGAGAGATATATAGGAAACCAGAATCCTTCAGGCAGTTTAACAATTGAAAACAATTAAGTATTAAAATGTCTGCATTGAAATATGTACTTTATTTATTGTTACCATGTTTAATGTAGGGCACCCGGGAGTAATACTGTGGTAAATGTGGCACACATAAAACATGCAGACTATATACATGTACATGCTCAACGGAAAATCACTGAAAGATTGGCATGGTTCAATGACTTGACTGAAACCACATATAGTGGTCACAATGGCACTGTTGAAAAAGGATATATGGGTCATGTTAAAACACGAATGCCACGCCAAAACACGCATATTATATACACTCCCCAGAGGCTATGCTATATTTTATTATAGATTAGTCAAGGTGTATCCGCAATGGGGCCTTAATATAAGCAAACAGCATACCGTGTGTGTAACTATATTTTAGAATGTTAACAAGACGGATATATTTGAAGGACGTGACTGTTGTCAAACGAATATATTGACTTTACATATACCGTTTTCCTTTACCATCCAGAAGGTCTAATCGAATTTGTTCAAACAAATGATGTCACGTCATAGATCGATCATGGCGTATAACTCAGTTCGGGTGATCCTGGTTTTGATGCCATTTTTTGTAGGAAGGAGTTTATGTTTTAACGAATGCCACGCCAAAACTTATGAAGAGTCAGGTGATGTCACATTCAGCATGATTGTGAGCATGCGCGGGAATACAGGACAAGGCACGTGCGGTGACGTCTCATATGGAGCTTTACAATCTCTGTTGGCGGTAAAATATGTGTTACAGAAATTGAACAGCAATGATAAAGAAGGCAATACATTCATTCCAGGAATACAACTAGGTAAGTATCCATCGATCACCTGTCTCTAAATGCTGGATTTCACTTTTTATTTTGCAACTTTGATCGGAGGAATAACAAAAGATCGTCTGTTCTGTCAATTACGATGCCGTAATTGCCACCCACGCAACCGGGGGATTTTTAACCTAGGCCTCAATGGGGCGTAGCAGGTTTTTACTAAAAATTTTAGCTCAAACTGGATATAAATTTCAACAACTTGGCGAAGAGAAAGATAGTACATCTCTTCAAAGTATCATGCTAAAATGAATGCTGAACTATACTTTTTAGAAGTTTTTTCCATTTACTTCTGTGTTAAAATTCAGAGGGAGGAAAATCCCCCAGTGACGTCATTGTATCTAACAGAATCCCCCAGTGACGTCATTGTATCTAACAGAATTCCCCAGTGACGTCATTGTATCTAACAGAATCCCCCAGTGACGTCATTGTATCTAACAGAATCCCCCAGTGACGTCATTGTATCTAACAGAATCTCCCAGTGACGTCATTGTATCTAACAGAATCCCCCAGTGACGTCATTGTATCTAACAGAATCCCCCAGTGACGTCATTGTATCTAACAGAATCTCTGTTCTCCAAATAAACCATCTTATCGTTGAAATTTCGAACAACAGGAAAACCAACAGATTCTCAATTAATCCAAGCCGGTTTGAACAGTCACAATGAAAGCGTGACTGAGGTATATCATCCTTTAGATAATCACAACCGTACGGAATAAGAATACTGATCAGCGATACGGATTTGCTATTTTTGAAACATGTCTTGCCGGTTGACCGTTTCTCTCTTGCAGGAAACTAGTCTATGTTTATGTATACTATGATTGTTTGTCTCCTTTTAAATTTGGTGTTAATGCTGTTATATCAATTAGATGTTTGGATTATGGACGCAGAAATTCTTTCAATGATGACGACTGAATATTGAATGACGGACTAGACGCTTGTATTATTCACCAAATGTCATGAAACAAAGAAGACTTTTTGAAGTACTTATTTATTTGGATAGGGCGTTTCGCTGATTGTACCTTCATCTGATAGGTTGTCATTCTTACCTGATGAAGCTCAAGACACATATGCGAACGTCGTATGTAAATGAAGAAGTATACATACTGACAGCCTGGGGTGTTATACGACACTACTTCGTAATGTCATTTGAAAGCCAAAAGTCATTTTTAACCTGAAACAATGGTGAAGAATTATTTATACATTGTCCGTTTATGTTGTACTGGAGGGTGCGAATGTTTTGTTTTTACCTTCTTATCTGCTAGTGTTTGTCAGCACGTGATTTAGTTCGATTGATTCGTGTAGTCTATATTGAATTGTATATATTTCAACCATATTTCAAGACAAAACAAGTGTGCAGTGATAGTTCGAATGGGCCTTTTTGTAGTACTGCAGTATTCACTTTATATCCAATATTAAATATTAAACCAGAGTGTATTTTCTTCACACTCAGAGAGAGATCGGAGAAGATCAACTGCTTACGCCTCAAGCACATTGTTTCTCGTTTATTTTTACCTGTGGTTTATTAAATGGGAAGGTTAGGGAAATTCTCTTGACTGTGACATGATTAACTAACCATATGCTTTTAATAATTAAGTCAATGTTTACGCATCTATTTATTTCCGTAAGGAAGATGTTCATAAAGCCCCCTCAAACCCCATCCTCAAGCCCATCCTTATCCTGCCCGACACATTTCTCACCTTCCATTCACCACATATGGAAAAAGATGAGATCATATTGACACCTGAGTGTAAATGCTTAATTTGCTCGATATCAATTGGTGCTCAGAGTTATTTAATGCTTTTCTGGATTTTAATATCTTGCTTTTGCTTCTGCAGCGTCAGTATATGCTGTTCGTTACACTTGCCTTTACCCTCCTGCCTCCGCTGTCTCCAGAACTCTGCACTGAATACTCGGATAATTAGGAATTGTATCGAATCTCTAAATTGTGACATTCTGTGGCGCTTATCTACATAATTACCCAAGAATGTGACAGAAAAATTACATACATCAATTCTTGTTTTCTCCACGTCCTTTATTTTTGTTCAAAATCATTTGGTACTCACATGCTAAACAATCTGCTGCTCCACGATTTTTCTGTCGTCAGGCTGAAGATTGCAACCCCTCCTCTGCTCAGGATGTAGCATGTTTGAACGCCCGCTTTGATCATTCTTTAATCAACTGTTTGCTAACACTTGCCTGAAAGTCCTGAAATATTATAAATTTGATCAAATTCTGGAGCTTCGTAATACGGAAATGTATGTATTGTAAAAATACCATTGTTCGGCATCACGTATTGAATTGACCCATTTCCTTTTCAGGATTTAGTGCTTATGACGACTGTGGGAACGAGGAGTATGCTGCTGCGCATGCGCTAGAATCGATACGCGAATATTACCCTGATCAGATCATCGAGTGTGCGTCTAACTTACCAATATTTGCAGGTGAGTTTATCCCAATGAACGTTTAATAATTCAAAGAAATTTTCATATCGATTCGATTCTTTAACATCTTCACAAGTCCAGGTAAATCCATTTGGTGATTCAGAGGAGTTCTTGAGTCGATGCCTCTATTATACAATCTCGTACATTTCATCCCCACGCTTCTTTTGAATTAACATGTCAGTATCCCAAGCCTGCAGTTTTTGCTTTGTGTTCCGATGTCGATTTCAGGTTGACATCATAGAAGTTTGGCCCGAGAGGAAATTGAATCATGTCACACCTCATGCACAGCGGATTGGCCTAATCAACTAGCTTCGCGCGTTCACTGATTGGGTTGATTTAGCCCGAACCCCTTTGATCTATTTATATCCAGAACTCGTATGGGTAACTAACCAAACCAGTGTATCGATCCTAACAGATCGATCGATACACTGACTCGCGAGAATGCATCTTTAGTAGACCTGTACTCCAATAATTCCAATATCTTCTCAGTCAGATTTATAAGAACTGATGTAATATTTTGAACTGAATTAATTTCTGATATAAATTTAGAATTTTCAAATATGTATAGAAGCTTCTTTCGAACATCACTTTCACAAATGATAAATACTATTAAGATGTGTTCCGTACTGCAATTTCGCTAATAAAACTGGCCCGGTCCTCTGAATCCTTTACAGGGAAGACGGGAAAGCAATATATGGCTATTCATTCTTATTTTGTCAGCTAAGAAACTTTTACCAAACTAAAATTTCATTCAACTTTATTACTTTAAGTAGCATGACAATATTTTACAATGGTTAATATACAATCCTTCCAATCTAGGTATCATCGGACCTAGTCGGAGTCAAACCACGACTGCCGTCTCTGAATTCCTTCGAAATACGGAAATTCCCCTGGTTACCATGGGCGCAACACTGCCAGAGCTCTCCGATAAAACGAAATATCCTAACGTCCTCCGAACAACAGTCTCGGACAGCATACAATCTCGGGTAAGAACTTCGCATTCCTGTTCCTGAATCTAGCACGAAAATTTCTTAGTTAAGTCTCTTGCAGCCCCTCACTCTCGCGTACCGGTACCTCATTCATACATGTATATTATACATTGAAGCTGACCAATAATTACTATTTGAAATATTGCTATGCGTATTATTGTCATATAGAAAGTCATAATATTAATAATATCCAATTATATTTAGGATTACTGTCTTAGTAAATGACAGATACTATTGATGTCAGGTTGATCCTATATGGATGTCAACCCTCAGATTCAGAAGCGAATCATCTACAGTAAAAGTAAATACAGACTCCATGGTGAAAACATTGTGTAAATAGCGATATGGTATGAAATCGATGGTAATATATTTTCCGTAATGGTACCATAGTGGTACCAGAGAGGAAACACAGCCATCCACGGGTCATTCTAGGGACGGAGATTTCGTATGATAAAACGTAGTCACCGTTACGGTACCATTTACTGTACACACTATGTTTTTACTATGGGCAACTTTGGTATGTAGTTGGCTTCTATATGACATAGGATATAAAGCACGAGCTTAGTTGGGATTGGTCAATAAGTGGAAACCGTCCTGTTAGTTGGAAAACAGGTGATAAATTCGTAAATGATATTTGTTAATGTCACAAAAGGGTAGATACTTCATGTAGGAAGCCATTGTCTGAGTCTTTGTGCAGCTGAAAAGGCTGAAGTCTAGACATATTGTTGTTCCCAGACTTGGCTATTGTATTCATTGTCTCGTGATTCTTACATGGAGTATGAACCCACAAAAGTTGTCTTTATTTTCAACTTTCTTAGGATATATTTTTTTGATAGCATTTTGTGCAGAGTTGTTTAAAGATGGCCGCGCCCATGACAATTTGTGTTTCTCCAATATTTGTTGGTCAACGATATGGTTATATTCTGTGCAGGCGATGGAAATAGACGGGGTTTAATTATGGTATGGATTTACTTCTGGCACGAATTCAGCAAAGTTGTTTCTCGTGATTGCGATATGCGTATTTAACCCATGTAGAGATAGGGGGAATTTTTAGTACATCGTAACCTATACCGTTCCTTTTTACTACAGGCTATTGTCTCCCTTCTCAAGGAGTTGAAGTGGTCGGTTGTTGCTATAGTTCACACCACGGATAATTACGGTACGGACTTGGCTGGATCGATTCAGAAACTTGCCAAGACTGAACAGATTTGTGTTCTGCATGTCGAGGCAATAACGAGCCAGGCTGTCGTTATTTATCGCGTCATTGATAATTTGTTACTGAAGCAAAAGCAGACCGTAGGAGAAAGCATGGGAGTGGTATATGTGGGACAAGAGGATGTAGCAAAGTTGTTGCTCAGTTCGGTACAGCAGCGACTTGAGGATGCATTACAACCCAACAAAGTTGCACTTCAGAACCTAAAATGGATCTTATCGGACAGTGTTGGAACTAGTGCTGAAATACTAACCGGTTTTGGAAACTTTGTTCTGACCATATCTCCTACGTCTATTGAGCTTCCTGACTTTGGAAGCTTCGTCCAGTCTGCGATTGACAGCGCCAAGAACAATCCTGAAAATGTAACCAACCCTTGGCTGAAAGATTATGTGAGAAAGGCGTGTGATAGCAAGCTCTTCCCGGGCATAGGCTGCGATACATATGAACAGAACGATTATGTCGAAGCGACCATCAACGCAGTATATGCACTGAGTGGTGCTGTTAGATCTGCTCACCTTGAAATCTGCAAGGGGGCATCGGGAATGTGCGCAGCTTTCCGAAATATGAAGACGTTTGAAGTACTGAACTATGTCAGAAACGTTTCGATTCGTTATGCAACTCTAGACGAAAGTCATTCAATACCGGAATTCTCTGCGAATAACAAGCACATTGAGTTCGACACAAATGGAGATACAAGGCACGAAGAGGGCCGAGATCTGTTCACCATCAATAATTACCAAGGCGGGACATTTCGTCAGGTATGTCTTTATATATATATATTCATTCAACGCCTCAATGTGTTAGAGAAGCTTAAATTTTACCAATGTTATTTTCCCAGCTGACAATTGTTTCATGAGATATCCTGCGATGGTGATGGGGAATACGCCGGCGTATCTGAGACGCGCCTGCTCATGACCTCACATGACGATATTCTGGCTGCATTCTATCCAAGGACATTAAGAGATATTCCTGGGATGTTCTGCAAATGTAGACTCGCTTTTATCATAGATATTCATATGAACACATTGACTGACCTGATCACAAAGCTCCCTGTCATCGGCTTATGTGGAATTAAGTACAAATATCGAAGATCGAACAACTAAAGACGAAATAACTGCGTCAACATAGCTGACGGAATTTGTGTTTTAGTGACAGAGGTAATGACCGCCTTAGGGGCTGATGTAGGACGGAGGTTAGGAAACGTCCTGATACCAACGATTCCAGCTCTTGTTTTATTTAGTTATAAATATACGTTTGTTCTGGCTATCTCATGGTAAATCATCCATTTGTTTTTTTATCTACTCTTCATAGCCTACATACTTCAGGTGTCAGGTCTGACCCTCTTGTCATCACACGACCAAACAAACAAAGCTAGTCCAGAAACTAAATAAACACTGGACCGTAATATTTGTTGTCCCCAAAGATAGTTGTTGTCCAAAGGCAATTTCCTCGGTTGCCTTCGTATGTTTACAGAGAGAAAAGGGGCTGTTTTCACATCGAAATAAGGTACCAGTACTCTGAGATGCTGTTATTCAGAACCCAAAGATCCAGTGCTCTATAGTTATTCTGAGCACACAACAAAGTAGTTCTTTCTATGATATCTGAAACTTTCATAAGTCTCTTTCATTTTTAACGTCAAAAAGAGTTGATAATCGCATCAACGACATGTGGTGCATGGCATTGTCTGTAATTTCTTGGAAATGCTTTGAATGCTTACAGTCCCGCCCCCCCTCCTCCACTCCCGCTTCCCAATCCAACAGATATCTCTCTCTCCAATCCCTCCCTCTATCAATCAAGAATGCACGCGGATACGAATCCAAACGATAATTTCCAAATAATTAAACAGTCACCACGGACACACAGTTATAAATCAAATGTTCTAATTGATATGCATGTTACGATACCGATTAACTGATTGAAATATAGAAACTCAATATTGGGGATTACTTGATTGACATACAAATAATTTGTTTGTTTCGAGATGAATACGTTGTATGGTCAAATGTTATACAAGGAAATGTGTGGAATGCTTTCATGTTGACTGATAAAACTAATGTAACTTTCTTTTAATGTTATAATATTGGGACATCGTTTGGTGATGTGGCCCTTGACAATGATTTAGACATCTAACAATTGTTCTTTCGATTCGATCGTTTTCTCCAAATTTATATATTTTCAACTTACAGGTAGGGTCGTTCAGCAAGAATGGTATTTCCCTTGACCCAAACTTTGCACAACGAGATCTCCAAACCAATTGTAACAATGTCTGTGATAAGTGTGTTGACCAGCCATCGTTTGTATACTTACCCGGTAAAATCCTTCTGGCTGGATTCTACTCAATGCACTGGGCCCCTGCTGTGGATAATCCATTCGGCTGTGGAGAGTTTCGGACAGAGGTGCACACGGTCATTGCTGTTGAAGCATTCCTGTATATGGTGAAGAAATTGAGTGTGGATACAGGTTTGGATATTGGTGCTGTTATTTTTGACGACTGCTATAGTAATCTTAAGGCTGATTTGTTCGTATCGAAATACTTCTCTGGCGATATTCCATTGATTGACCCTAAATCTGGACATATTATAGACCTTACTAGAGTGATAGCGGTCATTGGAGCAGAATCGAGCAGCGTGACGTTGCCACTGGCAGCCAGCTTTACGCGGATGCGGTTACCGATTGTCTCCCCTACTTCTACATCTCCTGATCTCGACGATAGGGGGCTGTACCCATATTTCCTCAGGACGGTGCCCAGTGAGAAAGACACGGGTGGCGTCATGGTAGCCGTTGTTAAACATTTCGGCTGGTCGTACATCAATATCATCTACGTTAACAACAACTATGGATACAAGGTGATGCTGAAAGTACAAGAAAAGGCCAGTGAGGAGGGAATATGTGTGGCAGAGCCAATTTCATTGGCCGTTAATCCAGATGAGAAGGAGATGATTGACATTATCAAGCTACTCGGTAAAAATGGCGCCAGAGTTGTCTTGTTTATCGGTATTGAGGAGGATGCAAAAAGTTTCCAAAGAGTTCTTAAGAATAACGATATTGATCTTGTGTTCCTTGCTCTAGAAGATTGGGCTGTGACCTTGAGGCCTCTGGTGGGAACAGAACGAGCGGTAGCTGGCTCCATGGTATTCAAGAGTGAGGCACCTAAAACTCCACCAAACGAATTCCCGCAGTATATGCAAGAGAGAATACCAGATCTCAATGGAACTTCCGTTTGGTTCGATAAGTTTTGGCAATCTCATTTCGAATGCAATCTCCCCGGACGATTCGAGAATACGTACGCTAAAGTATGTGATGTGGTTAATCAGAGATTTGATAAGGCCACTACCGAAAAGTGGCTCGGATTCTTTAGGATAGGCAATACAATTAACGCAGTAGCCTCAGTTATCAACGGGGTAATAAAAGCCAGGTCATTTCTTTGTACGACCGAGGAAGAATTTGCCTGCAAGAGGTATAGAGATAATCCAACAGAAGTGACGAAATTTATTAAGGAGATTAAGCTTGGGACGGGATCTGAAACTTATCGGCCTTTCCGGGACGATGGAAACGGAAACGTAGGTATACGGATATACAACCTGCAGAGACTCATAGACGGGTCATATGATTATATTGAAGTAAGTATATAGTTTCGTACCTTCACACACCAAAGTTGATACTGCACGCACGATCTTCTATTCTCCTTGACAGAACGTCTTGTCATTAAACGAGAGATGTACATTTCACCTGAATAACCAGTTAAATACCACCGAATGTTAGCCACAGTCTGCTGTAACTGTTCAAGTCCACATCTCACCACATTGCGAAGATAAGCATTGCAATAATATTCGGTGACAGTAATTTATTTAATTTGGTAACTCAGTATACCTAATCACCAAGTGAGGCATATAACATCCAGCTCTTGAAAAGCGCACACACCAGTAACACTCAAGTAGTCAGCTCTAGTTGTATTCCAGGATGTGCTTCCTTCATTTGTTGATCGAGGAGATTTATTCATTCATTAACAGGTTGGATCTTACGACTTGGTGAGAAATGAGCTGATGCTAGTTGAAGATAAGACTGTTTTCTACAGCAAAGGTGTACCGGTTAAAGTAGTAAAAGGCGACTGCACTGTACAGGAAATATGTGAAAGCTGCGCATTGGTACCTATAAGTGACCCCTTTTCGCTGAATACATCTCGATCGGATTGTCCACCTGGGGGTGGGATGACTGTCGCTATCCTCGTCCTTGTCTCTATAATCTGCTTGCTTGGGGTCATTGCCTTCATCGTTTGCGCCTATCGACTGTGTCGAAACCGTCGAAATACAGGTAAGAGACTATCATGTCAAATAGATACAGCGAGTATTACTTATGCTGCCAGGCGAAAGAAAGTCCCCTCGTTCAGCTTACTCTGTCCGGTAACCTTCTCAGACAAGAACGTTTATCCAATGACGCCATCATACCACACAGGACTGCTTGATATTGGTACAACGTTTAGTTTAAGCAATCCATTGAACATATCAGTTATCATCGGAGATTCTATATGGTCTAAGTTGTTAGTTGTGTTATATCAGCATATGATTAAAATGAGCAGTCAGATGTTAATACTACATGAAAAACAACCTGAATATTAAGATGTGTTGCTTGTCTGACATCGTGTTTTTTTGTTTGTGAAGGTAGCTACACGAAGGCAGGGATCCCTATTAAGTCTTGTCATTGAAACAAGAAAACACGAATACCCGGCAACGCCAAAGTGCTTCCGGTAGCACGGACTGCACAACTTTATACAATTATAGTCTTTTGATGTCGGTCAATAAGTGTTTTTGTGGACTTGGGAAAACAATATTGTTTTATCAGGTTCACAAAACCACTTATTGACCGACATCAAAATACTATAATTGTTTTCTTATATGAGCCGGACGTCTGATAACCTTCTTGTAAAGTTGGTGAAAGCAGTTAGAACATAAATATAGTAGACATTTTGCTTTACACTCCACAAACTCGGGGCTGCTATCAGCCACAGTGTAAACCGACGGCCAATCCAACGGCTGTTTTCATTGGCTTAGATGACGCACACGTCACGTCGAGTCAATATCATATTCATGAACCCGCTTTGGGGTCATTATGGAAAATTAGCGACGGTCATGTGACTGTGAATGGTCCATATAGGGAAAGAGTAACACACACAGTCATATAATAATAACAACTAAGTGATGAGCCAATTCTATGAAATTAGTTTGGTGTTATATTCAGATGGCCACAGATTCAGGTAAATAACTGAGTGCGAATGTATAGGCTATCCTTATAATGTATAGGCTATCCTAATGTATAGGCTATCCTTATAATGTATAGGCTATCCTAATGTATAGGCTATCCTAATGTATAGGCTATCCTTATAATGTATAGGCTATCCTTATAATGTATAGGCTATGCTTATAATGTATAGGCTATCCTTATAATGTATAGGCTATCCTTATAATGTATAGGCTATCCTTATAATATATAGGCTATCCTTATAATGTATAGGCTATCCTAATGTATAGGCTATCCTTATAATGTATAGGCTATCCTTATAATGTATAGGTATCCTTATAATGTATAGGCTATCCTTATAATGTATAGGCTATCCTTATAATGTATAGGCTATCCTTATAATGTATAGGCTATCCTTATAATGTATAGGCTATCCTTATAATGCATAGGCTATCCTTATAATGTATAGGCTATCCGTATAATGTATAGGCTATCCTTATCATGTATAGGCTATCCTTATCATGTATAGGCTATCCTTATAATGTATAGGCTATCCTTATAATGTATAGGCTATCCTTATAATGTATAGGCTATCCTTATAATGCGACCCACATGTTGATTTGTACAGGTACAAATTCGAAAGTATGAATAAGTTACACGGTTTACTTGTTATAGGCACCAACGGGGTTTCCAGCACAAAGAGACCTCCGCCTCCACCGCTTCCGGAAATATTCACAGGGAGTCGGATGAGCGGTCAACACCGATGCTTGACAATGACGCCAATTATAGAGACCCTTCAAATTTCCAGTTAAATTTCAGTCCAGGGGCCGAAAAGCCACCTCTTCCCACTCGACCCACGTTTAAACCTTCCAACCCAAATGCTAATAATTTGGAATTAAACGATAATCAAGCTCATTACGAGCCGATGGATAACTCTCCGGACACAATCACTAATCCCCGCCATACCACTATCAGTGACCCACGCCAGATTTCTTTGGACAATGTCGGTGATGAACGACACGGCTCCATTATGGCAACCAGAGGCTCTTCACACAACAACGATAACGGTGATTTGGAGCTGACCACTCTGAAAGAGATTCATCCCAGGTACTCCAACAGTTCGGATGTTGATAATGTATCAGATGGTTACCTGGAAGCGAGACATCTTCCTGTTGATAATACACCGGACGGTTACATGGTTGCTAGGAATGTATCGACTACAAGTATACAGGTAAGAAGTGTATTCATCCCGTGGTTCACCACAAAAGTATGAGTAATCAAATTGGGTGGATACGTCATGTAAGGATGCCCAAACAATGCGTACAATAGTCAATTTCGCGGTTCCCATTCCGTAACTCACCAGTGCACACAGAAGGGACGGCGCAGAACGAAGGAGGCAGCGTTACTGGGCATGTAGAGTCTGGTTTCTTATGGAGAACAACAAGGAAAACGAGCAAAAATGCGGGTTATTGAAAACGGATGAAAAGATATCAAATCAAATTGATAAGTACCAGAAAACCTAGTATTATTTCACATTTTCGCATCCAGTATTTAATATTTATTAAATATTTTTTAATAGATCCGTCATTCAATAACCAGAAGTAGTCCATAAAAAATCACTGCATAGAAAATTTTAAAAAAGCATACATAAAACAACAGTATTATACGCACAAGCAAACGGTCGACGTTTTTCAATGATGCCGCCAAAATATCACGATGTTTACATCATCCAATCCGTCTCAATGATGTGTCTCTGGTGTTCTGGTACAAGTAGGCACCGTCATGATATGACTGAAACGGTGTTGAAAACGACGTTATATCATACTCACTCAACCACTCCTGTCGCAGAGTCGACGTGAGAGGAAGCACTCATCGTCTTTATTGGTCTAAATGAGGCCCCAGTTGGACAACGGTAGTTTCTATGGAATCCAGTGCAGGCGGATATATATCCTTCAGGGTATCCCCTGTATTGGGTGAAGGCGGATATATATCCTTCAGGGTATCCCCTGTATTGGGTGAAGGCGGATATATATCCTTCAGGGTATCCCCTGTATTGGGTGAAGGCGGATATATATCCTTCAGGGTATCCCCTGTATTGGGTGAAGGCGGATATATATCCTTCAGGGTATCCCCTGTATTGGATGAAGGAGGATATATATCCTTCAGGGTATCCCCTGTATTGGGTGAAGGAGGATATATATCCTTCAGGGTATCCCCTGTATTGGGTGAAGGCGGATATATATCCTTCAGGGTATCCCCTGTATTGGGTGAAGGCGGATATATATCCTTCAGGGTATCCCCTGTATTGGGTGAAGGAGGATATATATCCTTCAGGGTATCCCCTGTATTGGATGAAGGAGGATATATATCCTTCAGGGTATCCCCTGTATTGGGTGAAGGCGGATATATATCCTTCAGGGTATCCCCTGTATTGGGTGCAGGCGGATATATATCCTTCAGGGTATCCCCTGTATTGGGTGAAGGCGGATATATATCCTTCAGGGTATCCCCTGTATTGGGTGAAGGCGGATATATATCCTTCAGGGTATCCCCTGTATTGGGAGTATCCAAAGGAAGAAGATGGTCTATATAGCTTTCGTGGATGTGAAGGAAGTGACCTTAAAATGATCATTTATTAGTAATTTCTCAATTTATTCGTATCCGTAAGCGATCCTTTAACTATAGATACCAATAGATCTGGATGTGCACCATAGATTCCTGTATGTTTTGGTATATAGTATTGCCAAGTTTAAATGAGGAATTCGAACAATTCCATTATAAAAGTAACGTCGCAATAATGATAGTCCCTTACAAGGAGTTAAATTGAAGAAAGCTTTGTGGCTTCTGATATTAACATGATTAATACAGCTGTGATCGGGGATAGAACCGCTCAACAGATCATGTATACTGTACAATATTAACATGATTAATACAGCTGCGATCGGGGATAGAACCGCTGAACAGATAATGTATACTGTACAATATTAACATGATTAATACAGCTGTGATCGGGGATAGAACCGCTGAACAGATAATGTATACTGTACAATATTAACATGATTAATACAGCTGTGATCGGGGATAGAACCGCTGAACAGATCATGTATACTGTACAATATTAACATGATTAATACAGCTGCGATCGGGGATAGAACCGCTCAACAGATCATGTATACTGTACAATATTAACATGATTAATACAGCTGTGATCGGGGATAGAACCGCTCAACAGATCATGTATACTGTACAATATTAACATGATTAATACAGCTGCGATCGGGGATAGAACCGCTGAACAGATAATGTATACTGTACAATATTAACATGATTAATACAGCTGTGATCGGGGATAGAACCGCTGAACAGATAATGTATACTGTACAATATTAACATGATTAATACAGCTGTGATCGGGGATAGAACCGCTGAACAGATAATGTATACTGTACAATATTAACATGATTAATACAGCTGTGATCGGGGATAGAACCGCTGAACAGATAATGTATACTGTACAATATTAACATGATTAATACAGCTCCGATCGGGGATAGAGCCGCTGAACAGATAATGTATACTGTACAATATTAACATGATTAATACAGCTGCGATCGGGGATAGAACCGCTGAACAGATAATGTATACAGTACAATATTAACATGATTAATACAGCTGCGATCGGGGATAGAACCGCTGAACAGATAATGTATACTGTACAATATTAACATGATTAATACAGCTGCGATCGGGGATAGAACCGCTGAACAGATAATGTATACTGTACAATATTAACATGATTAATACAGCTGCGATCGGGGATAGAACCGCTGAACAGATAATGTATACTGTACAATATTAACATGATTAATACAGCTGCGATCGGGGATAGAACCGCTGAACAGATAATGTATACTGTACAATATTAACATGATTAATACAGCTGTGATCGGGGATAGAACCGCTGAACAGATAATGTATACTGTACAATATTAACATGATTAATACAGCTGTGATCGGGGATAGAACCGCTGAACAGATAATGTATACTGTACAATATTAACATGATTAATACAGCTGTGATCGGGGATAGAACCGCTGAACAGATAATGTATACTGTACAATATTAACATGATTAATACAGCTGTGATCGGGGATAGAACCGCTGAACAGATAATGTATACTGTACAATATTAACATGATTAATACAGCTGTGATCGGGGATAGAACCGCTGAACAGATAATGTATACTGTACAATATTAACATGATTAATACAGCTGTGATCGGGGATAGAACCGCTCAACAGATAATGTATACTGTACAATATTAACATGATTAATACAGCTGTGATCGGGGATAGAACCGCTCAACAGATAATGTATACTGTACAATATTAACATGATTAATACAGCTGTGATCGGGGATAGAACCGCTCAACAGATAATGTATACCGTACAATATTAACATGATTAATACAGCTGTGATCGGGGATAGAACCGCTCAACAGATAATGTATACTGTACAATATTAACATGATTAATACAGCTGCGATCGGGAATAGAACCGCTGAACAGATAGTGTATACTGTACAATATTAATATGATTAATACAGCTGCGATCGGGGAGAGAACCGCTGAACAGATAATGTATACTGTACAATATTAACATGATTAATACAGCTGCGATCGGAGATAGAACCGCTGAACAGATAATGTATACTGTACAATATTAACATGATTAATACAGCTGCGATCGGGGATAGAACCGCTGAACAGATAATGTATACTGTACAATATTAACATGATTAATACAGCTGCGATCGGGGATAGAACCGCTGAACAGATAATGTTTACTGTACAATATTAACATGATTAATACAGCTGCGATCGGGGATAGAACCGCTGAACAGATAATGTATTCTGTACAATATTAACATGATTAATACAGCTGCGATCGGGGATAGAACCGCTGAACAGATAATGTATACTGTACAATATTAACATGATTAATACAGCTGTGATCGGGGATAGAACCGCTGAACAGATAATGTATACTGTACAATATTAACATGATTAATACATCTGCGATCGGGGATAGAACCGCTGAACAGATAATGTATACTGTACAATATTAACATGATTAATACAGCTGCGATCGGGGATAGAACCGCTGAACAGATAATGTATACTGTACAATATTAACATGATTAATACAGCTGCGATCGGGGATAGAACCGCTGAACAGATAATGTATACTGTACAATATTAACATGATTAATACAGCTGTGATCGGGGATAGAACCGCTGAACAGATAATGTATACTGTACAATATTAACATGATTAATACAGCTGTGATCGGGGATAGAAACCGCTGAACAGATAATGCATACTGTACAATATTAACATATAATACAGCTGTGATCGGGGATAGAAACTGCTGAACAGATCATGTATACTGTACAATATTAACATGATTAATAAGCAGCTGTGATCGGGGATAGAACCGCTGAACAGATAATGTATACTGTACAATATTAATGATGATTAATACAGCTGTGATCGTGATAGAACCGCTGAACAGATAATGTATACCGTACAATATTAACATGATTAATACAGCCAGATCGGGGATAGAACCGCTGAACAGATAATGTATACTGTACAATATTAACATGATTAATACAGCTGCGATCGGGGATAGAACCGCTGAACAGATAATGTATACTGTACAATATTAACATGATTAATACAGCTGCGATCGGGGATAGAACCGCTGAACAGATAATGTATACTGTACAATATTAACATGATTAATACAGCTGCGATCGGGGATAGAACCGCTCAACAGATAATGTATACTGTACAATATTAACATGATTAATACAGCTGCGATCGGGGATAGAACCGCTCAACAGATAATGTATACTGTACAATATTAACATGATTAATACAGCTGTGATCGGGGATAGAACCGCTGAACAGATAATGTATACTGTACAATATTAACATGATTAATACAGCTGTGATCGGGGATAAAACCGCTGAACAGATAATGTATACTGTACAATATTAACATGATTAATACAGCTGTGGTCGGGGATAGAACCGCTGAACAGATAATGTATACTGTACAATATTAACATGATTAATACAGCTGTGATCGGGGATAGAACCGCTGAACAGATAATGTATACTGTACAATATTAACATGATTAATACAGCTGTGATCGGGGATAGAACCGCTGAACAGATTTTGTATACTGTACAATATTAACATGATTAATACAGCTGTGATCGGGGATAGAACCGCTGAACAGATAATGTATACTGTACAATATTAACATGATTAATACAGCTGTGATCGGGGATAGAACCGCTGAACAGATAATGTATACTGTACAATATTCAAGAAGACAATCCCATTGCTGCATCTTGTGGTGCCATGCCACTAAATGAAACACCAGAGGGCTCAGACCCGACATTCAGAAGGCATCCGTCGTCTATGAACAGTCCCTCCGATAACCAAGACTTTCTTAAAAGCATTATGATCACCGATTTGCATAACATAAGATTGACAAGAACACATGTAGGTTTTTACAGAGAGAAGCGGTCAGCAATGTACAATGATGCCAATACGACATCTTCGTGAATTAGTCGCGAAATCTGAGTATTTCCGAAAAAAATTCAAGATAGTGTTTTTTATATGGTATGATATATTTCAGTCGATCTTTGCCAATGTCTCACTCATAGTTTTGTTTTTCTGCCACTTCACAGGACCAAAACAGCACAAATCAGCATCTTCAGAATGGTCCGAATACTGGCCAGCAATTCTCACCTCGGCCTCCACTAGATCCTCCACAGCTTCACAATACATCAGACGTTCAAGTATTGTCCACTGGTATGGAGCGTGGTGACGATTATGTATAGGATCTATGTATACAGACACGATTTTCCATGGGTTATCAAAGTTAAGGTTGATCTGAACCATCACTATACATGAGGTAAATGTGGAAAAAAAAATTCCACAGAAGATCTGAACAAGACGCATGGAGCCATAAGGACGTGCAAGTCCTATACACATAATTCATGGAATTTCCAGCGTGATATGGGGTAACCACGCTTCTTGTATATCAAATTTCTGGGAGTCAGAACCATGGAAAAACTTACCAAACTCTTTGCATCATGTGTTAGATGTATACAGTCCAGTTATGTAGAAATTGAGTGAGGTTATATATAACGTTTTTTATACTCGATCAGACCAATACTGTTGCAGTACTGAAGCTTCTATAATATTCGTATTCATTGTTTTAGATGGCGCGATATATTGTAGTCAACCGATTAATATAATAATTAATATAATATATTAATATATAAGGTTTATTATCTGCATAGTATATGCCTTCGCATCACATATTCAGATGACGTATTCATGACGCACGTTGAGGCAGTAGTGGACGTTGATTTCTAGTTGTTCAATGTTTTTTTTATTAAATTCTAGTATTTTTTCATTAGGTTAAGAGAAGATGAAAAATAAAAATGGTGGGTCACCATACTCGTTAAAAAAATATGGCAGCCAAATGCATGTATACCGCTTAAAAGCCATAACACTGAATACATAGAGAAATTTGAATTTTTTCTTGCTTATTGCTCAATAAATCAAACTTCCCATGGTCAAATTTTCCCCCATTTTGCCAAATAATACTAAACACAAATAGTTATTTTTGAATATGTAATAAAACATTGGGACACCATGCTTTCTTAGAAAATATTAGCGATATAACAGATAGACTGAGCCTTTCCAGTCCTATGTCCAGGAGGGGGTAGGGATGGGGAATCGGGGTGGGATAACGAATATTATTGGAGGTTCATTTATTAGCCATTTACAAGTTTCCTTTTCGTTGAAAGTGACTAAGAGTGAATTTTGGGGATTCCAGAGGCATAATGTCTAACATTGGGAGCACATTTCACCCTCCAACCGTTGAATCTAAAATACCAACTTTTTGGTCAGTCCTATCGAACCACCAGTAAAACGCATAAATGATTCTGTTGTGTCTTCTGTTGATTTTTATCTCATTTTGAGATGTCTGGGTACTTTTGTTAGGAAATTCGGCTTGTTTTGAAAAATTTGACAAAACACCATGTTGTAGCCCCATAAGAGCAGGGAAATGGACGTCCTCTACTCTCTTAAGCAGGCTGTGCCAAGATTGCTCGTCAATTAAATTAAAGTCAAATCAAATTGATTATTTGGATAGAGGGCGAAGTACAGAATTCGGTACAACATATTCATTCTGTCGGGGAGATCTATAATACTACCCAAATGGACTGGATATATTCTATCTATAGTACCAAGCGTTTCTGAATTTTCTTCCTGTAGGTTAGAAAACAATTTAATGACGTCACTTCCTGCAAAGACCAGTATTTGTATATTATCTCGCATTAAATGCTCAGTTGTTTCATAATTGGATAATATCATAGCTAACTTGTATTGTCTTCCACTTACTTAGTATGTCTCGATTTCCTCCTCAAATATTTGTGACAGTGGCGATCCTGTGCTCTGTACATGACACAATCAAAAGACGCACGTTGCCAGCTTGGACCGCTGAAAAGTGTTCGTCTCAGAACACTGCGTTCTAAAAAAAAAACACATTGCATTGCAGCATGGTTTGGTAAAGGAGGTGTTCGCTTTAGATGGATATTTTTCCCTTCAGAGTCGCTCTCTGCTGCTCTATTGTCTCGCTTCGAGCCGGCCGGTAAATTGTGACGTAATGCTCAGGTATTCCCCAACTCTTTGTCAGACAGGCGAGGCCAGTCAAATGGGAAATTCTGGTTCATATTCTCATACGGTTGCCATTGGCACATATTGGCGCATGCATAATTAATTGGGAAAGCAAGCGTCACCACTTGTTGAGGGTCATTTCCTTAATAAAGGCCTTGATATAAGACAAGTTTAACCTTATAACTTTTCAATTCATAGTTACAACTTTCCGCTGCCCTATAAGACGAAATTATATATGTTTAACAATTAATTTTTTGCTCCGCTGGATCGTCAGAATATTCAAATACTGACTGTGTGTGGTGTTGCTAGTGTGCAATTCTATTGACGAATTATAATAAAATAAGGGATTATGTGCGTTAAGGGTTCGCTGTCTTTATTTCACTTTAAAATCCAAAATGATGAAGATGAGAGAAAAATAAAAAAATGAAAAAAAATTTTTTCGGGTATTTGGGGATTCGAACCAAAATGTTGGTTTACTTTTAATCTTTAGTCCGACACTGTAACCATTCGGCCAAGCAGCTGTTACAATTATCAAAATGAGGAATTATGTGCCGAATGGCGGTGAACTACACCCTTTCAGAACATTACAAGCGTTTTGGCATATTTCAATATCATGAAGATATGACACCTTTAACCAGGACGATTCTTCAGTATCATTTTGGATCAAATCCACCGCATTTCGATATGTAAGATTCGTTTTGGTTAAAGGTGTCATATTTTATATATGAATGGAATTCCCTTCAAGAATATCACCAAAAATTGCAAAAACAAACAAATGCTTATTTTCTAATACTCGTAATATTTTTTTGACAAATCTATTCTCGGTGAAAATTAAGAATATGAAAATTCAGTATTTTCTCTCTCAAGCTAATAACCTTTAAAGTAAACGAGAGGAAATTATATTTTCGGTTTATAAACGCAACACACTAAGGAAAAAAATACGGTCAAACCGAACACCTCCTTTCACGAGAAGATCGAAGAGTTGTTATAAACAACATCAGTATGTAGTTTCAGACTAAGATACAGGAATGTCAGCTTTCCATGGGCGAACTAAAGCTGTTTAACCGGAGACGTAATGTGATAAATCAATAGTGTATTCTAACCTACAGACGGAGTTTGCGGATTCATATTTCAGTCAATCATCAACGTTTCACAAAATAATCTACATTTGTATAATCAATACGAATGAACACATGAAGCATTCCATGATCTTTATACGCATGAGACCCTGTTAGGGGGATTCTAGACGATAGTCCTGAAATAATTGCTTTTAACATGTTGCGAATTCCATTAAAGAAATGTTATTAGAAATCCACGGGGATCGTAATTTAATAGTTAATTTTCATTTCGTCCTGTTATATGATGCTGATGAAGGATAAGGCTAAATATCACAATTATGTGATTTCCAAAAATAACTCAGAAAGCAACAACCCAAACGACCGCTCTTCGGTCGTGGGGAGGGGGTTAAGCAGGTTATAGGGCGATCCCGCTCTCTAAAATAGAGGTAAAAAAGGTCGTTTTTAATCAATAACCTTTGATTCCTTCTTAACCAATGCATCAGGCGCATTGATTTATCTATTTTTCCATGTCATAAAATTAATTTGCCATGTGAAGAAGCGGCCAATGTTGTTTAAACAGCGCGAAGGATGTTTGGCCTATTATTTTGCAAATTAGATAGATGACAATTTACTTTTTTACCACCAATTAATGCGGATAGATATGCCTATATGCGCCTCAAGAGGATTTTGCCGAATTCATTATGTGAACTGATTTATTCAGCGAAAACGACCCTTTTTGCCTCCATTTTAGAGAGCGGGATTCCCCTAACCTGTTGAGACATTCTGTTTTCTGCATTTTGCTATATACTGGCTTCATCAACATGAGAAAGTTTTCAGTCTGGCATAATTTGCTGCTGGAATTGCAACCAATATGTCGATCAATGACCCATTTTACGTAGATTGCAGGATACAATTACTTACATTTCTTTCCATTTTAGCTGTCAAGTATCTGGATTCTACTTTAAATTTTTTGCAGAATTCGCTACAGAATATTTATAGCTATAATATTACCCGCAGGACTGTTTCAGACATTTTCATGCGGAGTATCAAGCGGTTTTTAACAGGAAGTAAGTGACGGTCACTTCCTCTAAAGGACGATGTGCGTGGCACGAATATCTCGTGTTGACTGTTCAGTTATTTTATTATTGGATAATATCATAGCTAGCTTCTATTCTGTTCCGCTTACTCAGTATATCTTGATTTATTACTAAAAAAATGTGACAGTACCAACCCTATGTTCTGTAAAGGACACAATCAAAAAACGGTACCAACGTGATCCGCTTGGACCGTTGACATGTATTCGTCTCAGAACACAGTTTGCTTTCTAATAAAACCCTTTGGATTGCATGATGTTTCTGAGAGAACGGCAAATAAAGGCAGCTGTAAGACGTATCGATATAAAGGTATGAATAAGTTGTGTATACAATCAGCCACGCTTCATCGGGGCGTAATACTTCGAAGGAATTCTTCTTGCATGATATCTGAATGGCAATTGGCCTGAAAGACAAAACTTTATCAAACAATTGCAATCCTCTCTCAAAACTCAGAGGAACCTGACTTTATTTGATGAAGTAACGTTTCGCAAGAATTCTCCTGAAACTGGATTTATCTGACTTAACTTTACCAGCATTGACTTAACTTTCATCAGAATTCGTTTACTTTAATTACCTCCACACAGAAGTCATATCATTAAGGTCATCTCGAAGCGATCAATTGTACCTGGGACGAGTATAGAGGGATATGAAACGCAGCTCCTCTCTCTGAACTAGAGTTTGTCTCGCTAATTGATATGTTCATGAGTGATTAGTGATTGGTTAATTAGTACGCCTCGTCACTGATTGGCTTTTTGTGCGCAAAAGACCGTCACGTGTGCTTCGCTGCGAGTCCCGCCCTGTTTCGCTGCCCAATGCTGGACGAATACACGTGCTTGTCAACTAGGCTCCATTAACGTGAACGCCAGTCAACTCAATTTAGGCCCAGATTGGTGACCAAAGAAAATTCCTTTACAGCTTAACGAGTGGGAAAAGGAATACATCACGCAAACGACAAGAAACAAAACTAATGCACGGAGAAAACAAATCTAAAAAAACAAATGACCCAAAAGAGTAGTTCAATCACAAAAACGTACAAGAATTGTGAGATTTGTTCAGAATTCTAGATATTTGGCATTTTTACGATTTTCACGAGCAATTATTTACAAAAACGAAAATGGAAAATTAAATCATTTTGCGTACTGTCAATGACATGCTTGCATATTTTGTAAAAACTAGCACAGATATACTTCAAAGATTGAGATAAATGAGAAGTTTGATCACAAAGAAGGGGAAAAATGAGTTTTTCCTTCCCGCTCCGTCCGCTGAGTTATCGGCAGCGCAGAGCGGTCGAATGTTGTCATGAAAATATGCATCTTTTCGATGAAAATCCCTCACAAGTTTCTTCTCTCAAAATAGTACCTGTCTCGATCAAATAATTTGATGCCAACTGCTGCAGAAGAACGTCAATAAATCTGGTAAAATCTGGAATGAATTCGTGACGAAAACTAGGCGATGCAAAGAAGTTTAAAACAATGGTGGTATAAAATGTCTCGCAGAATCTCGCCAGGCTCACGCGCGTAGAGCGCGAGACATACATTCAGCGTGAGCTCGCGGCGGCGGCTTTGATGTCGGGGTATGATTCATATCCCTTTAATATTCGTCCCAGATTGTACTGAGATCGACAATAGACTGGACCTACTCATACCCATTCTCAAAGTTTCGAGAGAACGAAGCAGAAGTCAGGGCCATTGCATTCTGTCCATTCAAATCTATACCTTGCGCCATCTGGAGCAAGGTGGAAATTTCATTCACAGTCAATACAATTAGGAAGAGAACGGACTCTTCCAAATTTGGCATGTACATATCTTGCCACAAACCTGGAATATCATTCCATCCACATATGCCCATAGGCGGCGCCACAGAGGACCAACTTGACATTTCGTTAAGGCCTCAAAGCCTAGAACTCCATCATGGATTGTTTCCAAATTTGGTATGTGGATATCTCGCCACAAGATGTTCTACACACACATGGAAAATATTTTTTAAAAACATACCATCCGGAAATTCTACCTAATCGTATTTCAATAAGAACAATGTAAAGATACAAATAATATATACAAAATAGACTAAGCGTCAGTCAGCAAATGTATCACAGCAACATAACCCAACACAGAATATCCATCACAGCAAAATAAAATCTTGTAATTCAGCTCCTCATTTCTTTTACCGTATGTTGCTACTTTATAAATACAAATTAATTATAAAAACTCAACTGAGAAAAACAAGGAAGAACTACTGTAAACAGTGTTCAAAAGCTTTCATTTCCCCAAGGAAGTGAGTTCAGCTCACTGGTTAATGTGTCTGTGGTTGAAAGCAATGGTCTGGGTGACCGCCGTCATTGAATGTATATATTAACAGGGTCAGCATGTCTGGTTAGCTATCAGAGACTGAATTACATGTTTCTCATACTTTGCTGTAAACAAGACGCCACTAGTCGGTATTACAATTGCCCTAAGAAAAGGAAATTAAGGACCTCAAGTCACACTCAAATGCAATGACTAAATTTCCTGTACAACTTGGTGAAAACAATGAAATGCGAAAAGTAAGAGGAAATCAGATCAGATACAGAATAATACCGATAAGCCAAGCATTTTGATGTCAACACATTTGTGACATGCGCAGAAAAAAAATCACTCAAAGTTAGACTCTCCTAGACTCTGGCTCAGCAGGCGAAGTATTTTTGAACCAAAATATAGCAAACTCCGGATACGACAACAAAGCTCATCACAAGAAAACATATGTAAGTTGAACATAATAGATATAAGTACAAATACATAATAATAGAAAATACAAAAACAAGGATACCGAGATATAAAAGTTTCATATTTTATAATTTTCTAATTCTTTAACTCGTTCTTGTACATGACTTGGCAAGACGCAGATCTTGTAGAGCTGGCAGCTGTATAAAATATATTTGGCTATTCTGCTGACTTCAGCGGGTCAACATCGATAAAAAAAAATTAAATACCTCAATCTATTTGAGAAGAGATAACCACTTTTCCATATCTGAAGTTCGTTCCTGGCGGAATATCCAGACTTAGCAGTTCGTTCCTGGCGGAATATCCCGACTTAGTAGTAAGACGGAGAGTGCCGAGAGCTTGGATTCAAACTTCAAGGATGCTCTAGACCAAACTATCAGATCAAGTTAACAAGCGCTTGAAAGTAGAGAGCAATTTTCAGTCAAAGATAATTATTTATCACCATTCGTAATATATTTCGTTAAAGCAAGGCAATTCTAAATTTGTTCGTATTGAAGCTTGTCAGTTTCCCGTGACTAAAACTATGAGGTTTTTGCTTAGAAACACGCCTTTCAATCAGACAGGTTGCGCTGAATGGTGAAATATGATGCAGCTATCAACACTTATTTCCATTCCAGAAGGTCACCGAACGGCCTTTAGATATTAATGTTCTAAATTCGCTGTACCTTATTGTGGGCCGGCTTTTTATATGTTTTTAAACATATCAAGGTAGAAAGACTAGCTACACAGAACTGAATCGCTTATAACTTCGTCGACCGCCGATGAGACATATTATCAGCTCGGAAAATGAGAGATTTGTCAATGGCGCATACTCTGAGATGTAGTCCATTAGGCCAGTTTTGTCACTCAAATGACGTATTGTTTAAATGTTTGAACACGTTGAAAGGGCTATTTATACCAGTTTATATCTCTTGAAGTAGATAGGTAACAATGAAATATGAATATAATTTAGGCGCCATTGACAACAAACTGCACATTTGTTCGTATAAAATATTGAAGACCTTTTTATCTTTAAACTTGATAGCTCTCATTTCCCCGACCTATTTACTCGCACTGGAGGGTCTCGCCATATCTGTCTGTAGAAAACCCTCCTTAAATTGGTTTAGTCAACAGGCAATGTTTGGATGACTGTTCCACGCTCTTCAATGGGTTCCATAAACAAATAATTTTTTGACGTATGTTTAGCAGGGCGCTGTCCGTCACACTTCTATGGCATAGTGGGGCAAGCTACATGTAGCATAATCGTGTTGATCCACTGATAAGCTTGGCATAAAGGCCCATTTCCACAGCACGCGTCGCGACAACCACAACTGCAAACCACAACTTTTTGCAGTTTGGTGCATTTCCACAGCACGCGTTATGACAGCGACACTCTCGCCATTCCAGCCATTCAACGAACGGGATTCCCCTCAACGTAACCGGGCTAACGATTTCTTTCCCCTCCGATTGGTCGATAGTTCAGCGACAACGCGTTGAAATAGCCCTGGTTCTAATTTTGTCGCGCGTCAAAAATGTGGTTCTGATGTCGCCGCGACTGACGCGTGCTGTGAGTACTACACCATTGAATAACATGACGGCTATTTTTCGGATGTGGTTGTCGCTGCGAATACGCGTGCTGTGGAAATGGGCCTTAATGCAGAAGCAAAGTAACTCCGAATAAACTTAATAAACGCATGGCGACAGTCTCAATATTTCGACAAAATTTTATTTGTCATCTTCAGGATGTGATTTAACAGTAGTTACAGGCTCTTATATACAAAAACGACTAACAAAGACTGAAATGGTTAGATACACAAAATTAGAGGGCAATAGCCAATCAGATAATATGTGAACATAACAAGGTAAACATGAGTGGCAAATAGGCATGACAAGGAATACACATAGGCCTGGCAATACACAATCGAAATGGCAATAGTTTGATAAAGATTAATAGTGACGGGTGGTGATTTATTGAGGTGCGTGAATGTGTATAGAGTGGCAGCAGAAATGTCAATCAGGGGAATAAACACAAGTGAAACAGAGATTAGAAAAAAAAGAAAATATGTATTAAGTTGATTAGAGAAACATAACAAAGGTACATGTATGGAGGATTGAAATCGGAAATAAAATATAGAGAATTAGATAGTTACAGAATGGGAAATGCTGAATTATATTAAGCTATTAATTAACAAGACAAGGAATACACACACCACAGAAATGCTGGATGGCTGTATTATCTTATCTAAACAGTGATTGATGGAATAAAATATATATATAATTAAAAAAAACATTGAAATTGGCAACAAAATACCAAAATAATAAACAGTAGTCTACCTGAATAACTGTAGCTCTTTCGAAGCTTTTACACCACTGTAAAGTTTAGGATTTGATCGCCGAATAGCTAGGGCTTCCTTAAATAACAAGACATTCCAGTGATCCGCGGAGTCAATAACTTTAGTGTTAGACAATAAGACTGAGGACAATGGGCAATATGGAATACCTTCTAGTCTATTCGGTAAATCTAGTAGGTCTTTAATATGTTGGAAATGCTCACAACTGAACAAATGAGAATGGATTTCGCTGTTGCCGTTACTATGTTCCTTAAGTCGTGTTTCAAGACAACGCTCAGTTTTTCCGATGTAACTATAGAATTACAACCAGGGCAGGTAAATTGGTACACAATATCACTTCTAAATTCTGGCAGAGTCTTGTCTTTGATGTTGATAATTGCACTGACTTTAGTGGTTCTCCAATGAACAATGATCTTCACTGGCTTTGTGAGAAGTTTGCGAATTTTACCTAAATATCGTTTGACTATTCGTTCTCCCTGAGGACCAACGTAAGGGAATTTGATCCAGATTGTAGGTATGTCGTCTTTAGGTTTATCTCGAGGCGCACAAGCCAAACGGGTGGTGAACTTTTTGACAAGTTTGTCAACTGTAGCTCTGGGGAAGCCATTCCAAGACATAAAGTCTTTAATAAGACTCAACTGATTGTTGAATAGCGAAGCAGTACTACAAAGTTTGTGAGCTCTAGTAATAAGTGTCCGTATCCAAGCAGTTTTTGTAGTCCAAGGTTGAAAGCTGTCGAAATGAATATACTGGCCGGTACAAGTGGATTTTCGGTATATTGAGGTTGTCATTCCATTGCAGATTTTGATATCGAGGAAATGTACATCAGTATAAGCGGCAAATGCCTCATGGGTAAACTTGAGCTGTGGGGGGGAAGTGTTCAGTGCCGTCAAGATTGAGTTGAAATCAGCAGGTTTGGCTAGAACAAGTGTGTCGTCCACATATCTGCAGTAGAATTTAACCATTCCATCTTGGACCAGTTTATCCACCACTGTCTTTTCGAGCTCAGTCATGATGATGTTGGCGAGGGTCGGTCCTAGGGGGGAACCCATCGATACACCGTCCACTTGCTGGTACAATACACTGTTGAACGAGAATGGAGTTTTGGTACAGGAGTCGATCAACAGTTTTTTCAGGGTAGTCTTTCGGATAGTGGTTGTAATTATCTTCTGTTTATATACACGGTCAAGAATGATATTCACTACTTTCCTCAGAGGCACATTGGTGAACAGCGATTCGACATCGAAGGAAACAAAGCGATAGCCTTCATCGAGCATGCTACATGTAGCATATAGCAAATAATCCTCTCTAACGTTACCAACAAGTAGATGTGGCATTTTCATGAGGACTTCATGAACGTGCCTGAACAGATGTGTTGTCCTGAATATCGAGGTCATCTGGAGGTATTGGTGCTCGCTTCATCATCCACTTCATTGGTCTGGTGTAAGACGAAAGAAGATAAAAAAGCGAATTATAGCAAACAACAGGAGAAACAGGTTATAATTTCGTTACCAAATTACGGTAAAGTCCCCTCAATAAACAGTTTTATATTGAAGTACAAAAAAAGCATATCCAAAAATCATATATTTGTACCGTATTGTATGTGGGGGTTTTTTTTTTATAAAGATCATTTTCTTATGCATGTGGGAATCTAAATAATAGCATGGATTTTGATGGGATTTTTGGATTCGGTCAAAAATGTGCACTCAACATGGCTCAGGATAAATACAATATCTAGACAGAGACAACGTTCCGACAATGTCCTTTTGATATCAAGACGCAGATGAACAGTCAATCATTCCGGACAATAACACAGATGGCGCTCGAAGCTGAAAATATCCGGTCATTGCACCACCATTGGTTCCAACTGCAACAGTTGAAACGAAAGCTCGATGACCGTGGTCCTGTCAAATGGGATACGTATATGACCAGACGAAAAACCGGAAGTGCTAATTTATTCAGTGTATTGGTAACTGGGCAAAACTGGAGAAATCAACAAACAGGTAATCACAGAAATTGATTGGTTATTTGGTATTGTGCAAGTCCCCTTTTTCAATCTTTAAGCTTTTTTCATGTAGTTATCATACACAACAATCAGAAGTGAATGAAATATGCATGTAACAAGAGCCTAATAGAAACTATCGGCTTTGTCATTTATAAATAATTCTGCGAGTCTTTCAATGAGCTGTAGATGGCCAGTTACCTGGACCATAATCGTTTGAATCCAATCTGGTTACCCGACACAACACCTTCCCCCCAATGCATCTACTTACATCTACAGATTGCGCTTCATTGATTTCCTGATTATTGGTCTGCAGTGAACCTTTCCACCTCAATAGGTTTGCTGTTTGTTTTGAGGTATTCCTGAAGAGTGATCCACACTCCTGAAGTGGGGTTATGGTGCAATGTTTAACGCTATCTTCCTGATTTCTTGGCCACAGCAACCTTGACTATTGACCCTTTTGACCTAACCGTTCATGGCATATCCTATCTATATACTATCCTATCTATTCACAGAACAAAAGATTTTAATGCTTTCCTGAAGTTCTAGATCACAGTGACCTTGGGCTTTGACTCGTCACTGACATAACGTCTCCCACTAACGTATCCACTCATAAAAAATATAGTTTAATGATTTCATGATTATTGGCTCAAGTTGCCCTTGCCTTTGGCCGTCGACCTCAATTTTGCTATGTAACAGATTCTTTCTTCCTCATATATTCATTCACCAAAAAAATGCGATATTCCATGATTTCCTGATTTTTGAGGTACGAGATCTACATAACCAGAGTTCTCCTGACGAAATTTGAGATAAATCCGTACATTTCTTAAAAAGTTAAACTAAATAACGAAAGTCGAGAGGAGATCAATACGGCCTTGCCAGTTATAGCCGACACAGCCCAAACATACAAGTAATAGTCATCAGTGATGATGTAACTCACAGATATGCCAGCAACGCTACAGTAACCATTCCAGCCATCAAAAAGAACACCGCTCCCGGCAGAACGGACACAGTCACCTCATAGATCCCATTGAAGAGAGACCCGGCTCCCAGGGTTACAACTGCTTCGACGAAAGCAATGCCTCCAAACATGGCTCCTATAGATGTAAGACAATGGACAGACAAATACCATTATTACGAACCAATTGACGCAGGAATGTTTCACGCTAATTTCTGTGCGACCCACGTGGTCTACCGTCCATGCATGTTATCTCCTTGCAGCGCTAAGTAGGCGGAACTAGCCAAAATGGCTGATCCCATCCCCACACGACTGATGTACACACCTTTTTGGACGCCCTGAACAAACCAGCGGACATCTATTTCATTATTCTGGCTACTATTTACGTATTATAGCCATAGCATTGCTCTCATAGCCAGGGCTTAGAGTACAATATAAGAGATACAATATGGTAACTTTACACTAAAGCATGTAGCAGGACACCGTCTCCCCCTTTCAGACACACACACACCCCAAAAAATTCTGCCTTCATACCTGGATATCTTTTGTATCACAAAAATCTATTTAGATTTACATCTCGTGTCATTGTGTACAAATATAGCCGAATACAGTACAGTGTTATACACAACTTATTTGGAATCCTCATTGAATACATGAGTAGTGTGACTAACGTCACAGGACCTGCGAAGTAGGGTTTGATATGATTTAAGTGTGTACCTTGACCTAAGACTAACCATTTTCATGGTCGTAGAAGGCATTCAGACATGTTTTCTGCCAATTTCGATGTTTCTATGTCACCTAATTACGTCAGAAATTGAGTCAGAAAGTAGGTCACATTCACCTTGACCCAAGCAGGTCAGGTCACACTGACTTTGACCTAATTAAGAGCATTCCCATGGTCTTAGGAGGCATCAGGACATATTTTTTGCCAATTTCGAGGATTATAGGTCACCTAAGTGGATCAAATTTTCATCAAAAATAGGTCCGCTTGTTGATAACAGTCCCCTAATGCACGTTCATGCCAAAAATCAAGGTTCTAATGTCAACGGTTCTCCTTATTTTGCCGGAGAAAGGATTCGGATGGACTGACTCACTCATTACCGGACAATTTGCAAATGAGAGCCTACTTCGTAGGACAATAGGTCTTCATAGTGGCAGTAATAAGTTAAGGCAGTAGAGACCGTTCGTTTCCAGAGGTTGAATTTTTTTTCAGTATTTTTTTATCAGGTTAAGGTCACCATACTCGTTAAAAATATATAGCAGCCAAATGCATGTATACCACTTAAAAGTCATAACACTGAATACATTGTACATAGGGAAAATTGATTCTTTTTTTTCTTGTTTGATGCTCAATAAATCAAACTTCCCGAGGTCAAATTTTCCCCATTTTGCTATATAATACTGAACGCATATAGTTCATGTTCAATATTTAATAAAAACATCGGGACACCATGCTTTCTTAGAAAATATTAGCGGTGTAACAGATAAACTGATCCTTTTCAGTCCTATGTCCAGTAAGGGTTGAGGGCGGGGAATTGGGGCGGGGATCCGATGTGTAATATTAGTTTCCTGTTTGTTGAAAATGACTAAGAGTGAAATTTGGGGGATTCCAGGGGAATAATTTTCAACCTCGTGAGCATTATGTACCATCCAATCATTGAATCTAAAATGCTAACTTATTGGTCAGTCCTATCGCACTATGTTTGGGTACTTTTGTTAGGAAATTCAGCTTGTTTTGAAAAATTCGACAAATCACCATTCTGTAGCCCCATAAGAACAGGGAAATGAACGTCCTGTACTCTCTTAAGCGAGAAGTAATAATCCGACCTTTCCACATCCATCTTAATACCATTTATGTGTAATTTAAATATTCTTTGTTCTTTATGTACAATCTACCTACAATTTTTTAATACATTTATTAATTCATTTTGAAGTCTATATGCGTTCAGCACACACTAAGCCTTCAATTGTAGTTACCTCTCCCCCTCCCCCCAACAAAGAAAATATAGAGCACACACCATTAAACACCACTCCAGATCCACCACCCCTGCTGCTCTCTCCCCCCCCCCCCCAACAAAGTTTACATACACTTTATATATTGATAACGATAAGTATGTGAAACTGAAAAACTCCCAATATTGAATCTATATATTGTTTTGTCTGAAATGTTATTTCATGATCTATGTATCTTTATGTATCATTATATTATTATAGCCTATATGGCGATGCCACCTTTTCCCGAATACAGTTTCGCTTTTATTTCTCTAGGCTATATATTTTATTAATTTTCTCATTCCATCGATGGACGATTCCTCTTAGAGCCTCGAGACATATGTATCTTATATTGTCAGTAATAGCAGAAGAGTAGCTGAATCTAGTCGTGCATCTGCCATGCGTACTCTCTAAAAAGTTGAGTGAAATTTCACTCAAGTAAGAGTGGAAATTGATACTTGAGTGAGATTCCACTCAACTTGAGTTAATTTTCACTCAACTGTAGTTAAATGCACTCAACTTGAGTGACATTCACTCAAGCATAAGAGTGGAAATTGATCTCACTCAAGTTGAGTGAAAAGTAACTCAAGTTATAGTGTAAGGTATATTTCACTCAAACTTGAGTGGAGCAGTTCAAGTTTTTTTAGAGAGTAAGTGAATAATTAAAGTGCGCTCTGTGCTTCCATTAATAGTATGTACTCACCATGTTGTCCTTTCGGTGTAAACTTCGACATAATCGACCTTAATGTTCCGGATAGAACAGGAGCACCAGTTCCTAAAACTGCCGCTGATAAAAAAGAAAATATTCCATTATTGATAACCAATACACATGCATCTTTGGTGGAAAATAATCTCAGTCGCACCAAAAGATTGACATTGATCTGAGAAGATTGGAATTAGGGAAAGCATCCAATCTTCACAGAATAAAATGTCTATCATTCGGTTCAAGTGAAATTATTTTCAATCTATTAGATTGAAAAGCAACAGGATGAATCTAATATAGACTGAAAAATCAATCTGAAAGATTCTAGTAAACTGGGATTTTCAATCTAATAGACAGATTTTCAATGGGAGAATATTGCTCACTAATTACAATATAATAATTTAAGAGTATGGCATATATAATTAAATAACTTATAAAGGAAATAATGTCCCATGAAATAATGTTCTCCAGTGCTTCCAAAGGTCAAAGTGTCATTCCGGAGTTGCAAATCTGGAAAACAATAATGGAAATTCTCTTCTTTTACACCAGCATTGAGAACTGATGACCAATTATCTATGACAAGAATCTAGCTTGTGTTTATACTTGGAATTATTTATGAACGAGGGCTGACTACTGAATGTCGGATCTGTCGCTTGTATTGTAATCATTTCCTTCTATTTATGGGTAATTTCCAACCTAATTCAAGTTAATCCCTGGACAATGCTGCCTGGCGCGGGTGGTGCACCGACACCTAACGGGCCGCTCGAACTGCGGTTCGTCATTTCGAGCGCTTTCCTATGTCTTTAACCCAGAATATATTTTCAATCGATGATAGCTTGTATATTTTCGAACTGAAGTTGCCAAAATTATCATCAGTGTTAGCTTATTGGCCATTTCTTGGAATAGTAGGAATATTTAATCCATATTATTATATTTACACCAGTTTTTATTGCAGAAAGCCGCACTCCGTGTTATAAACATAAGGGAGAGATCATGAGAACAACCCGTGCACGCGGTGGCCCACGTGTTGTGTACTAGTGTTATCCAACACCGGGACAATACAGCAATTTCAAGGATAATGCGGAAAGACCCCATTGCTGCGAGCGGATTCAAACAGCTCACAGATGGAGTTCCGAATCGTTAATGAAAATCTGAAGATATCCAAGTCATGCGTCGACGCTATGACAGATCATAAAGCGCAGTGAAGATAAAATTAAGGTTGGTGTTATATGAATCGTTATCGATACTGTCCCAGCGTAATCAGCATCAAGCATCAGCATTGAGCTTGACTGTTATAATGTGAGGAAAACTATAGAGTGTAGTGCTGACCTGCAACTAAACCGCTGCTGTGATCAAAGACAACAGGAAAAAAACCCAGTTTTTTTGTAACGACTTATATTACTGTGAATATATTAGTGTCCCAAAAGGTAAACAAAGGTGATAATGATAATTTCATTGGTCTACACTTAAATGCAAGTGGGACTAACCTATATACAGCATCCAATCAAACCGTGCGAGTCCTTCCACAACGTAGGACGCCATAAACATTACTCCAACAATTAGTCCGATACCATAGTCAGAGAGGCAACATTGTAACAGTCTCGCCACACAGATCGCCGTGAAGCCCTGACCGAGCTTTTTGGCGGCCAGAAAGTTACCCAAGTTAACTGAGCTCCAACAAAACGGAGACTTGAGAAGATATAATGTTTCCACACTCAACGAAAACATTGGAAAGACAATGAACGCGAAAACAAAAATGGCGGTCAGGAACAGGCATCGAGGGTGCCGATCGGATTTCACGAGGTAAAAGTGAAATATTCGTTTCATTTCCTGACAAAATACCGTCTTCCTCTTGAAGTTCGCTTTCACACTTTCTGGTAGGAGAAATATAACAAGCAAGAGGTCTAAGAGAAGTAAACCCGTTCCTATGAGAGACGCCACGGTGAAACCCTTGAGTTTGATCAAATAACCACTGATGAAAAAAGCTAACCCGTATGAAAATACGGATGTGGCTTCTATGAAGATAATCCGGAAAGATCTGCTTTTTCCAGTCCCGGTGATATCAGAAACGTAAGAAAACGAAGCTGCTAGCCGGACGACGAGACCGCCTGATATTCCGTAAATCACATGTCCCGCCACTATCAGATATAGAGACAGGTTCCACGCGCAGGTCGCGGTGATGGATACCGAAACAAGAAGGGTTCCACAGTTGGACGCTATCATCAGAATTTTCCTCCCTAGAACATCAGAATACGTTACTAGTAACACAGCTGTAATAGCACTCGTTACACCACCAGCTAATGAAAAGTAGATGTTCCACTGAGCAGATACCTGCTGTGCAGTTTGTTCCAACAGGAAATCAGGATCAGAGAAGTTAACTGTACATAGTGAAGAATTGGTTGCGTTGACTCGTTGTCCGGTCTGCGCCTCAAGTTCCACAGTGACCCTATGGTAGACGTACTGTCCAAGCACACTGACCACAATGCCTCCCGCCAATCCGTGCACAAGGACGACACATTCCAAGACATAAGTCCAGATGTAGTCTTTCTCTTTCCCCTCCCTTTCACGAACTTTGGATTCTTTCTTGGATTTCTTTAGGAGAGGTTCTGTACCATCGCAATCCATCTTGAAGGTGACAAGGTTTCCACTGAAATGAAAATAGAAAGGGAACTTAACTATACCAAAAGACACGGATGTCACTAAATTATTCAGTATATATAAACCTGCGTAAAATTTAAGCACCACCCTATTGTTTCTATTGTTTATATCTATACACCATGCAAACATATTGTGACTGGTGACCTTGATGTGGTGAGTGATAAGGATCTGAAATTACTCCTGATGAAGGGACCTAAATATAGAGAGCCAAGAAGAATATATCTGAAGGCCGAACAGAAGATAGTCCTGTCTGCATTGGAACAGTACGTTATTGATTGGTCTAAGCGAGAAAAAGTTGAACCTACAGTACTCGCTGATTGGCTGGACCTCACCAAGAGCAAGGTCGTTGAAACAATCCGCCATATTGACAGAAGTACTCTTCCCCAAGCAAAACAAGTTCTGAGAAACCTCAATTCGCAAGAAGTTCTAGCAAATCTCCAGAGTAAATTCGTCATAGTCCAAGCAGACAAAGCTCCGAATAATATAATATTCATATGTAAATATTACTATTACCAGGTGCTGGTTAAAGAATTGAGTGTAGACATATCTTCGTCAAATACGTCTACTTACTCCCAAACTGCATTTACTCTGGAAGATTTATTTAACAATCACAAAAAGTTTCTCAGGGAAAGAGGTATTTGTCTTTCAACCAATCATAACGACATACCAAAACTATAATGATGCATAAATCACCATACAAAGCTAGATTCATAGCTGGTTCTAGAAGCTGCACCACCAAGCTTCTTTCAACCCTATTGACGAGGGCCCTTCAGGAGGTAATAGCATTTTGGGAAAGGTATTGCGCCACTATTTTCAAGAACTCTGGCGTTGAATGTATGTGGATATTGAAAAACTCAAAATGTCTTACGGAAGAACTTGATGCTAAAGGTCACATACCGTACAGACATGTATCCACATGGGATTTCTCGTCTCTCTATACTACAATCCCTCATCAGGACCTTATTGACCGTCTAAGTTCATTAATAGTATCTGTGTTCAAGAAAACTGATCGTAGATATATTAATGTCGGAAGCCATAAAGCATTCTTTAGCTCTACTACATACA